>VDFB02378210.1:0-49685 GCA_007258455.2 Sequoia sempervirens
AAGATCTGTCTATGAAGTTCGGGTTTCCTATTCTAACCAGAAAGTACTGAATTGAAATGGTGTAAGGGTTAAGAAGGCTAAATCTATTCTAAGGTGTGGGACATGGCGATCAATCTTCACAAGCTTCAACCGAACTTCGCTTTGCCTCGCATCGGACAGCTTCCACGGAGTCGGTGCAATCTTCAGGGGAGATGACTAAAGATGTTCAAACCACCACTTGACATGAAGATACCATCACAACGACGCATACCATCATTCAAATTGTGATTGAAGTTAGGCCCACAATGTTTCCAGTTGACCACACAAGGCGCATTCACCATCAGCAAACACACTAGTGGTATGGATAGACGAAGTTGCTTAGATCAAACACCACATTCCACAGCTAACATCTACTTGCATGGAATGAAAATTATACTACTTAGAACTATTTTACACTACTATTTGAATCGGAAGGACGAAGAAACCTTGCTAGCTACTCACAATAAAGACAAAATTCACCATCAATGAAAACTCTTTTATTGAGAGAGTGTTCACAACAATTTCTTACAAAGTTTTCAAAGGGAAAACTTTCCCTCTTCTTCAAACTACACTATCAACCTATACTAAGTTACTCTAAGCTATCACCTAGTTGTCTCTCTACTCCGACTTCTACTCTAATTCTACTGTCTAATAAGATATAAATGAGGGGGACTCCCCCTTTATATAGTTGGCCAAGTCCAACGGACGGCTCAGATTACAATCGGCTGGATGGCCCAGATTGTGCCACCTCAGCCCTAAACAAGATTTGCCCTAAAAACCGCCATGAAAGAGGGGGGTAATAAATGCGCCATTAATGGCCACCACCCTTCTAGAAGATTCCCATTCGTAGACGTGTTCATATTGTTCTCGATCTTCTTTCTTGGTGTTGTTCTTCAACTTTGCTCGAGCTTCCATCTTGAGTTTTGAAAACATTTCTTCCTTGTTACTTGAGCCTCAACACTTAGTCATTTTTCGCAACTTGCTTCCTTCACGTGAAACTTATAACTTTATCTTCCTCTGAAGGTTGTAATATCATCGTGCTTCACCACTTCAAGTCATCGTGCTCTAGCCTCGACATTCCTCCTGCAAAACAAGCGAGGAGAAGAGTATTAAGACACTTCATAATATAATCTTAACTTACTTACCTGATTTTCGCACTTTGATCTTCAAGGGCTCATCGTTTTTCCTTAGCCAACTTCGCGTTCAAATTCTTCATGCCTTTGCCAAATTTTCAACCCATCTTCCTCAAGGGCGTATCATCTTTGACAATATTAACTTCAACTGCCTCTTCTTCAAGGAATTCACTTCACCTGCTAGAGCTCTGATAACATTGATTTTATTCATCTCTGGCTCAAGAAAACTATCTTCACGAAGAATTCAATCAAATCCACCTAGGCAGTTCCTTTCAAATTCATCGTTTGGAGAATTTCACCTTGAAAACACATTTTCTTCATTTTGCCTTAGAAAGTTTTCAAATTTCCCCTTAGGAAATTCATCAACCCGGTGCCCATCAAAAATATCCATCCTGAAGGCTTGGCGAAGCACGGAAGACTTTAAAATCCCTTCCCTGTTGAAGATCTTCAATACCCAGAAGAGAATTTTCCTCAGAACGCATCGAACTCATGGGCGCACAACGAACGGGTTCATTTAATTTTCTTGAATTTTGAACCTTGGAAAAATATTTTTTTAAACAAATTTAATCCATTTCCCCTGTGATCATCCTATTGCTTTGTCTTGAGGAATTTTATCAATCCATCTGTATTATCATCCTTCTCTGACGGCACCACTGAAAAAATTTGCTCGCGCTCCACGAAGAAAAATTTCACCACCCTGAGCTTCTAGGAGAAAATATTTTAATCATCTCTTGCACTCTTGAAAAATTTCCCTTAGAAAATTTTATTTGCTTGCCAGCGGAGGAGATTTTATCAACTTCATTTAGAAATTTTTTTTTTACTCACGCCTAGCACAATCCATTTCTCATTCACCATTTATATTTTATTCCACATTTAAGGCGCATAGCACACTTAGCATCTTATTTCCACCACCTTGGAAAATTTTCCAACGCCTTAGAGAAATTATTTTTTTATTTTGCTTCACTCAACATCTTAGGCGTATATCATACTTGAAGAAAATCACGCCTTGGTATTTTATTTCCACCATGCCTTAGAAAATTCCTCTAACACATACCACTTATCACCCTTGGCGCCACACTTCACACGCCTTAGATCTTTTTCTAACACCTTATAACTCCCATCACCCTTGGCGCATATAGCATTTGAAGAGGAATCTTAAAGTCACGCCCAATATTTACCACCTTTCACCACGTCGAGGCAATATTTTTACCTTACTTACCACCTCCATTCACCTTTTACCATCCTAACTTGGGCGCATTTGAGCATGGCAAGAGGATGACACTTCGCCTTCCCATTTTTGTCTTCACATAACCCTGTTTGGGCGCATTTAGGAGGGTGAGGAGGACGAGTTTCTTTGACTTGTTGACCCTCTTCTAACTTGAGCGCGTTTTCATGCATGGGAAGGATAAAAAACGTTGACTTATTTGACCTCATTCATCCTTGGGCGCATTTTTGATGTGGAGGAGGATAAAAAATGTTTGACCTTGCCTTGACTTCCTTTCATTTTGGGCGCATTTCAGCCCCTGAGGAGGATGGGCGCATTTTGAGGGGGGTGGCGGATTTCTTCACTTAGAATTTTTTTTAACCCTTTTCTTCTCCAAGGTGGGCGCATTTTGTTATGCCAACAGGATGAAAATCTTTGACTTTGCTTTGACTTTCTTCTGCCTTGGGCGCATTTTGCATGATGAGAAGGATAAACTCATACTTAGAAATTTTTCTTCTTGCCTCATGCTGGAGTGGGCGCATTTCACCTGTGCTGGAGGATATGTTTCGGACTTAGAACTTTTCATCGTCTTTCACCAGTATTTCGTGCCCTGCTATTTATAGTAAGTTCTCTGAATTTCGTATCTCTGAAGCCCGGAATGGCTTGAAATTTCAAACGTAGCATCCTCATAACCTTGTTGCCCTGTCGACATTGCCATTTTTGGTCACCCTGCTATTTTTAGCTTGTTTCTGAAGGTGGTTTACTATAAATAGTAAACTCTTGTTTCTGATAGCTCCACTGCTCCGATTGACTTGAAATTTGAATGATGCACTCCTCACCACGTGACCTGTCTGTCGACACCACCGCATGCAGTTGATTTACTATTTTTAGCCAGTTTCCAATCTGACTTACTATAAATAGTAAGTGCTCCGTTTTACTTGAAATTTTACCAGCAGATAGCCTGAAGGATGCTGATCGTGGTGGTTTACACCGGATTTCGAAAATTTTGACTTTTTATGCCTCCTTTTGGGTCATGAAGCTGGAAACCCTAATTCACTCTGCATGCGTATCAAACGATCTCTGTTTATCTTCGTTTCTGCTGGACTGCGATCAGCTTGTGATTCTGAACTGCTGGGAAGCGGCTGCTGGGACACTCCTGCTAAAAATAGCAAGTTCCTTACTGAGCGAGTATCTGCGTTTGCATGTCACACCATCGCGTAGGTCTCGAAAAACCCATTAGGAATCACCCGGCATGCAAAAGAAACCCTGACATGCAAACCCTAAAAACGGCCTCGGAAGGCTGAATTCTGAAAGTGGTCGCCTCGTCTTGCATGTTACACCGTTGCGAAGGTCTCGAAAAACTCAGAAGGAATATGCAGACATGCGAAGAAAAACTCTGCATCTGCACCCTGAAATTTGCCCCGGAAGTTGGACTGCTAAAAATAGTAAGTTCTCTGTTTTCGCTCAAATTTTGCATGCGAGTAGTCTGATGTGCTCTGAATGTTGTGTGACTGTCCGAACTTCAAAAATATTGAAGAATTGCCCTGAATTTCACACTTACTAAAAATAGTAAGTACCTCGGAATTTGATGAAATTTTGCTGAAAGCCTGTTGGAAACATGCTGACAACAGTGTTAAGCTCAATTTTCAATTTATTGGCTCTATTCGACCTCGGGTTGACCAGAAAAATGGAAACCCTAATTTTCAGACTTGGCCAATTTCACATTTAAACTCACTGACGGGCGCAATCCCTTGAAAGGCGGACATCAGAAAGAGACAGAGCGAGAGAGAGAGAGAAAAACCCAAGCCAAAAGACCGGAATGGAGCAAAAATTAGGGGGTCCCCATCTCGAATGGGGCGATGTGTGAAAAGGTCACAACAGAACTCTGTATTTTATTTGCTCTCAATGTCTAGACTCTGTATGCTATGGAAATGCCATTAAATTTTTAAAAAAAGTAGTTTCTAATTGTTTTTCTTCAATTTTTTGTGTCTTTTTGTAAATCCGATTTTTCCCCGATCTTTTCCCGATTTTTTCCCGATTTTTTCAAAAAATCCTGAACTTTTGGTTTGCCGATTTTTTCCCCAAATGATTAATGCTGCTATGTTATAAAGTATTCCCAAAAAGTGGGATGCCCAAAAGGGAGACATAAGGAGGTTTTAAAATTTAAATAAAGTTTTTTATATTTCAAATTGGGGCGTGGGGTTTTGGGAGCCATACAAAAGGAAAAATTGAGGCTCATTTGCAATTATGCTTGGTTATTTGGTATTCTTCTTTGTTGGAGGAGCTAGTTCTTCTTGGTTTGTGAGGAGGAAATCCCTTATAGGCAACATTCTCCATGTTGTTGGAAGGCACAATTTGGAGAATTTCTTGGTGATTTCATAGAGGGATCACAGCTGGACTTTCTCCTTTGCTGGTTGTACCTTTCTAGGGGGGATATGAGACTCTTTCCTTGCTGGATGCTAGGGAGTCCATAGTATCACCCAGAATCAGGGGCATTAGACTGCCAGATGAGAGGGAATTGCTCAATGTCCAATTTGCAGATGATACTACTCTTTTCCTAGAACTTGACAAGCAGAACATTGAATCTTTAATGATGAAATTGGAGGTCTTTTGTAAGGCTTCTGGGGAAAAAGTTAACAATAGCAAATTCATTGCACTTGGTTGGGAGAGTAACCCAATGGAGTGGTTCAAAGACCTCAACTTTTAATTTGGGAGGGGGGGGGGAGGGCAGATCTCTAGGTGAGGTACCTTGGCATACCCTTTGCTGTTGATCCCAACCTCAAGGAAATGTGGAATTGGATCAAAGGTAAAATTGAGAGAAAGTTAGAAAATTGGAATAAACACTACCTTTACCTTGCGGGGAGGATTCAAGTCTGTCAAAAGATTCTCTCATCCTATAGCATCTACTTCACATTAGTTTGGTTTTTCTGCAGGTACCAAGTTAACAAGATCCAGAAAAAGATAAGGAATTTCCTCTTGTTGGATGGGAAAGGCAGAAAGAAAAAACATGCTGTAAAGTGGGATTGGTGCTGTTTAGGTAAGATGCAAGGGGGCTTAGGCCTAAAAGATTTGAGAATGCAAGGCATAGCTCTTGTTGCTAAGTGGATTGTGAAAACATTAGACGGTAATGAGCCTTGAAAAGTGCTAGTAAGGAATAACATTAGTTTGGCTGTTCCTAGGCAAGCAAAAGCATGGAAAAAGCTTCCCTTGAGTGACATTCTCATGAGTAACTTCCCTATGTCCGCAGTTGGGTCGGTGGTTTTCAGGAGCCTTTGGAAGGCCTAGGAGATAATCAAACACAACGCCCAATTTAAGTCCAATGATATAACCCTTAAGAACAATGCCAAATGTCAGTGCTATAGTTCCATCTGGTGGAATGTGTCTCATAATAATAAGCTCCTTGCTCTGTTACAAGGCTATTCTACTAAGAATTGGAATAAAAAAGGTGTCAAAACCTTTGGGGACATTGTGGCCGAACGGAAAATAAAGTGTTGGACTGAACTAGCAGCAGAGTTTGACCTCCCAGCCTCGAACTTTAGAACCTATTCTACACTTTCAGAAGCCTACAAGGATGTTGTGTTCCCTAGAGATGCTAGGAGCATCCTTGATTTGTCCAGTGACATTGTCTGGAAGGATGGGGGCCCCATCTCCAAGTTGAAAGCAAAGGATATTTATAAAGCGCTGACCTATGTTAATACTATCTTTGAGCATTTAAATTGTTGTTGGAACTTGGACTTAGATTTAAAGTTTGGCAAAAATTTCTAACTAATGTTTGGTGCAGTGGTTTGGAACCGAAGAAAGCCTGTTTCAGATGGTTAGTGCTGCTCTAGAGATTACCATTTAAAACCAATTGTGATGACATTGATATATGCAAATATTTGTAAGGTTCTTGAATCAGTAAAACACATTTTTTTGGATTGTCATTATGCTAAAGAAATTTGGAAATCTTTCTACTGTAATATAAAAATCTGGGATACTAATGATAAATTGAATTGGAAAGATGTGTTATTCTGTGATAAGAAATTGAATAAAGATTGTAAAGTTTTCTGGATTTTACTCTCTACAGAGATTATGTGGCACAACTGGAAAGCTAGGAATGATGAAAAATTTAAAGGCACTAGGAGGTCCCTTACTGAGTCGGCTAAAAGACTTACGTTTCTTCATGTTGTGTTGCAAGTTTCATTGCACATCGAGATCTCGCTGCCGAAGTTTTTCAATCTGATCAGAGATGGTTTGGTGGCGATCGATAAGGCCGAAGTTAGGTGCGGGCATGCCTATCAGTTGGTATGCGAGGAGCATGAAATTTTCTTAAAAGCCATCAATGAGTTTCAAAGGGATTTCAATGTGGCTGTAGAGGCGAAAGATAGACATAGGAGGCGGCGCTTAGCCAGGTAGGTTTAGCTGGATGCTCAATCTATGATTGGGATCGTTGACAATGATATAGCAGTGGGTGGTAATGACAGTGGGGAGGCCAAAAGCACAAATAGGGTGGTGGACAACCAGTAATTAGTACTTTATGGGTTACCTTTTGCGGTTTTGCTTATACACAAGCAGCTACAAAGTACCATATGTGTTAATGTTGTATTTGTCTATTTAAATCTGAATTAGTTGAACTGTCCGAGTCTTTTTTTGAAATATGCTAACCAATTTTTTTCGATAGATTTTCACACACAATCAACACTTCGCCAATTGAATTAGCGTTAGCATCAAAAACTGAAATCCAAGCTTGAAAGAACTCAACGCCAAGAATGCACACTCAATCCCAAGGAAGGATAGGTGTTGTCATATGGCGGAGAAACTAAAAACAATAACTTGAAATGAGACAAACTCAACGTCAAGAATTTGCACACAAGATCCCATTGAGGGCAAGGTGCTAACATATGACGGAGTTATTAATTGAACTGAAACAAATAGGTGGATAACCAGCCATGAAGATACATCTATCTAATTCATCCGCTGCGTGTGGGCATCCACGTAAAAGTGGGGATTCACCATGTAATGTCCCCTTCTCATCAGTAATTTGTTCTGTCACTCATCAGCCTATTCCGGAAGCCTGTAGGCTTGTTTGAGGTAAAATTAGGGTTTCCAGTTCTGAGGTTCTTTGGCATTTCTGAGAGTTTACTATTTATAGTAAATTCTATTTTAAGCGGTATGGAGTTTGTCAGCTTTCAGTACATCACTTCCAATTGGAGCAATTATTTGCAATTCATGTCTGACTTCTTAAGGCATTTTTATGATGAATAAAGGCATTGAGGTTCTAATTTGTAGTTGACCCCCTTGGTCTAGGAGAACAACTTTAAGTTGTGTTTAAAAGAGGGTCTTGGAAGGGTGACGCCTTCATGAGGTGATTTATTAATTATTGAAAAAAACATAATGGCCTTGGGAAAAGTGGACGCCACTTTTAAAAGAGAGAATTTTAAAATAAAGTGAAATTCATAATATGCAAAAAGGGACGCCATCTTGAGGAGTTAATTGTTTTTTTTGGAAATTTGAAAAGACTCCTATGTCTTTTGGTGTGCTTTCTCAGGAATTTGAAGAGTTTTGTGAACTTCTATTTAATGAAGGATTTTGCTCCAGCCTTGTATCCATTCATGTTATCATACTGTTATGCTGTCGGAATGACAATTGAAACCTTGCTTCCAGAATGCTACCTCCTAGCCATTAACCAATTTCGTGTTTGAAATACAACACCTAGTTGGACTTTGCTGCTTCTCATCCAGACTAGCAGATTTGTGCTCAACAGTTGAAGTTTTGATGAAATTTCCAGATTTTGAAGTTGCTGATGCATCTACAGCTGAAAGTGAATTTTGTTAGCAGCTCTTGGAATAATTTTCATTTGGTTCTGGGTACTTTTTCAATGCATTTGTCTGCCAAGGGCGCCCCCGTCCACTAAGTTTGAGATTTTATTTTGAAGTCACTAATTTTTAAAGTCAAAATCGCCCTTGAAGAGGGTCGTACCATTCTTGGAGGCTTTGAAATTCATGCCAGAAATATATGTGCAGTTTTGTTGCTGTTTGATGATCAGAATATGTTCACCTACCTTCTAAAAGAACACAACAAAAGACGGCATTCGATTTGGAGGTGAATCGAGTGAGTTATGAATATTCCATTGGTTTTCATAGTTGCTGATTAAGAATTCCGGAACTTTGTTTTTATATCAGATTCATATATTTTCTGTTTTGATCATAATTCTATCATTGGAAAGGAAAAGGAACATCAAAGAATTCATTCTTCTCTTCTAGTCTTTTTCCTCTATCATTGTAATACATGTTTTTGCAGTCTTTTGAATTGTAAGGTTTTGATTAGTAGTACTAATCCAACCTATGTTATTGCTGCAACTACTTGTTTATTTTCCTATTAATTACCCCTGAACGGTTTACCGCCAGTGCGGAGAAAGAACTTGTTATATCATTGTACCCACTCTCAAGTGGTGAATCCCAACTATTTTGTGGATGCCCGCCGCAGCGGATGAATTAGATTGTTGTAGCTTCATGGCTGGTTATCCGCCTAGTAGTTTCGATTTTAAGTAATCACTCCATCATATGTTAGCACCTCGTCCTTAGTGGGATCTTGAGTGCACATTCTTGACGTTGAGTAGTTTCTTTCAAGTACTGTTCTTTTATTTCTCCGCCATATGACAACACCTTTCCAACATTTGGATTGAGTGTGCATTCTTGGCTTCGAGTTCCTTTAAGCTTGGTTTTCAATTTGATGCTAACACTAATCTAGTTGGCTATTGCTGGTTATGTTGTGTAATTCCTTTGAAAAAATTGGTTAGCATATTTCACACCCCTTGAGAGTGGGTACAATGAGAGCTACAATGTTCATTCTCCACACTGGCGGTAAACCATCCAGGGGTAATTAATATGGAAATTAAACAAGTAATTGCAGAAAGTAAATGGTTGGATTAGTACTACTATATCTCAACCGTACAATCATGAAATCTGCAAATTACAAATAATAGAGAGCAATGCTAAGAAGAGGAGAATGAATTCTTTCAATGTTTTTTTTAACTCTTCAATGATGAAAGAAAGCCAAAACTGAAATCTAATAAAGTTTGATATAAAATTGAGATTCTGGAAATTCTGATCAACAATTGTGAAATTCAAAGAAATATTCATAACTCACTCAAAATACCTCCGATTTGCGTGAAACGAAAACCAATGTGCTGTTGGAAGATAGGCGCCCAAAATCAGATGAAGAAACAACAACAAAAGCTCAGAATTTATTTCTTGCACGATTCCCAATGCACCATGAATGGTACGGCCTTTTTGAGGGGCGATTTGGCAAGTAAAAATCAGAAACTCCAAACTAAAATCTGCAAATTGGTAGAAGGGGTCGCCTTGGGTGTAGAAATAGATAGGAAAGATACCCCCAAGCAAATTTAATTTACTCCAAGAGCTGTATGCAAAAACCACCTTTAGCTGTAGATGAACCAGCAACTTCAAAATTGATAAAACTCCAAAATTCTTCAACATTCGAATTCAATTTGCTAGTCTGGATGAGAAGCAGTCCCAAAACCAACTAGGTGTTATCTTTCAAACACGAAATTGGATAAATGCTAAGAGGTAAGCATTCTTCGAAGCTAAATTCATGAAGTCATTCCGACAACATAACAATATAATAAGCATAATGGATACCAAAGCTGGAGCAAAACCTTCATTTTATAGAAGCTCATAAAACTCTTCAAATTCTTGAGAAGGCACATCAAAGACACAAGAGTCTTTTCAAATTCCAAAAATCAATTAATTCTTCAAGATGGCGTCCCTCTTGCAAGCAATAAACTTCACTTTATTTAAAAATATATCTTCATAAAAGAGGCGTCCTCTTTTCCCAAGGCATTAAGACATTATTAAAAAATATAATAAACACCTAATGAAGGCGTCCCCCTTCCAAATCCCTCTTTTAAACACAACTTGAAGTTGATCTCCTAGGCCAAGGGGTCAACTGCAAATTATAACATTAATGCCTTTATTCACCAAAATAAAAACCTTTGGAAGCCAGACTTGAATTGCATTAAATGCTCCAACTGAAAATGAAGACCTTGAAGACTGATAACTGCATACTGCCAAAAATAGAATTTACTATAAATAGTAAACTCGCTGAAATGCCATAGAACCTCTGAACAAGGAAACCCTAATTTTACCTCAAACGAGCCTACAAGCTTCCGGAATAGGCTGATCACTGATGAGAAGGGGACATTACATTTTTGTACACCAATGTATAGTTGGCTCAGCATATATAGTAATGCTATTGCAATTTTGCATGAAGCATTAGAACTTATTTGTGATACACCGTGATGTACAAGCTTTTCATACTATATTTAATACAAAAAAAAATTAAATAATGATACTTTATAAAGTTATTAAATATTTAACTTTGTCATTATTTAATATTATAAACTATTCCCAAAATGTGGGACGCCCAAAAGGAAGACATAAGGAGGTTTTAAAATTTAAATAAAGTATTTTATATTTCAAATAAAGTATTTTATATTTCAAATTGGAGCATGGGGTTTTGGGAGCCATACAAAAGGAAAAGTTGAGGCTCATTTGCAACTATACTTGATTATTTGGTATTCTTCTTTGTTGGAGGAGCTGGTTCTTCTTTGTTTGTGAGGACGAAATCCCATATAGGCAACATTCTCCGTGTTGTTGGAGGGCACAATCTGGAGAATTTCTTGGTGATTTCATACAGGAATCACAGCTGGACTTCCTCCTTTGCTGGCGTACCTTTCTAGGAGGACGTGAGACTCTTTCCTTGCTGGATGCTAGGGTTTGGGAGGAGTTTATTTCATTTGTGAGCATTTATACTCTGTCTTGGAGGTGTGGCATCCATTTTTGGGAGCTTGCAGGAGCTGGCTGCAAGTACAGAAAATTATCAAAGTCAATCAAATTTTTTGGGTATGTTTGAAATAGATATGTAATGTTATTTGATGACCTAGGTTGCTCCTACATTTGAGGAAATTTGTATTTTCAGTTTAGAAATTAAATCTGGAAATTTCTGCCATAGGTATTTAGTATTTCTGAATATTGCTATATTTCTGAGTTACTTAATTGCTGCAAGTTCATTTCTTCTTTTTATTACACAAAGAAACACCACCTGCATTTTCATCTTCTCCTAAACCATCAAACCAAACAAAAAAAGAAAGCAAAGGCAGAACAAGGGTGCATACTACAGAGGATGAAGTTAAAAACTGAAAATTTTGAAGGTTTCAAGGTAGTCATGGTAAATGGTTTCAGTACTCCGTCCACACAACAAATCCAACAGCTAAAAATTACCTTGGGAAGACACCAAATAACTAATAAGCGAAGATTTCTATGTTGTGAACATGGGAGATATGGATGTGGTTTTGGGTATTCAATGGTTACATTCTTTAGGTAGATATTATCAAGATTTTCAAAAGATGGAACAATGTTTCCAACACAACAACAAGGTAGTAATTCTACAAGGCCTATCGGATGGGTCTCCAAGGGCGGTGACATCAAGAATGATGGAAAGAGATTTTAGGCATGGGCAAGTAAAGTGGGCAGCACAATGTATGATCCTTGATAGATCTTCATCCAAAGGATTGAAAACTATACATGTTGATATTCAATCTATCCTAGACAAGCATAAGAAAGTTTTTGGCAATATTCTATCAGGACTACCTCCTAAGAGGGCTTTTGAGCATACCATTGAATTAGAAGAAGGGGAAAAACCTGTCATTACCACACCTTACCACCACCCAAAGATATAGGGAAGAAATTGAAAAAAAAATTAAGGAGCTACTTGAGATGGGGCATCTACAACCTAGTTCTAGCCCTTTTGCTTCTTTTGTAGGGCTCTTAATAAAAAAACCATCAAGAATCAATATCCCATACTTAGGGTTGATGAACTAATAGATGAACTTCATGGTGCAATATACTTTTCTAAGTTCAATTTATGTTCCAGATATCATCAAATAAGAATGAGAAGTGAGGATGTTCCTAAAACAGCTTCTAGGTGTTATTTTGGGCATTTTGAATTTCTAATCTTACCATTCGGACTAACTAATGCCCCAACCACATTTCTATCTTGCATGAACCACATATTCAACAAACAATTAAGGGAATTTCTTTTGATCTTCTTTGATGATATATTGATTTACAATAAAACTTGGGAAGATCACTTGAAGCATATTGATGAAGTCTTGAGGATACTTGAAGAACAACCACTATTTGCTAAAGCGTCCAAATGTGAATTTGGACTAGATGAAATTTTGTATTTGGGGCACAAGATCAACGCCCAAGGAGTTAGTGTGGATGAAGAAAAGATCAAGGCAATGGTAGATTGGCCATGACCAAGGACTTTGACTCATTTAAGGGGATTTTTAGGTCTCTATAGTTGTCATAAAAGATTTGTTAAAGAATTTTCAAAGTTAATTGCTCCATTGACAATTTTGACTAAGAAAGGTGCTTTTACATGGAGTGAGGAGGCCCAAAAAGCTTTTGATAAACTCGAAGAAATAATGAGCTTTTGTCCGATGTTGGCCATTTCAAACTTCTCTCTTCCATTTGAGTTAGAATGTGATGCTTTCGGGGAAGGTATTGGAGCTATACAAATGCAAAATAAACACCCAATAGCTTTTGAGAGTTGCAAGCTAAAGGAGATGGAAAGGAATTACTCTATTTGTGACAAAGAAATGTTAGCTATTATGCATGCCCTAGTCAAGTTTAGACAATACTTAGTTTGTGGAAGATTTATTGTCAAAATAGTCTAAGATTCTTTTTGAACCAAAAAGATCTCAATGATAGGCAGTAGAAGTGGGTTGGCAAGTTGCAAGCCAATGATTTTGATATTGAATACATAAAGGGAAAGAATATGCCATCTTTGATGCTTTATCACGAAGACCTCACCTATGTTCTATGATGGACATCTCCATAGATTGGAAAAACTCAATACTTGTAGAATATGCCAAGGATGCACTGGCAAATGATATATTAGAAGGAAAACTACAAGATGATAAGTACAGGATAAGTACAAGGTGGCGGAGGAGCTCATTCTCTATAAAA
This sequence comes from Sequoia sempervirens, assembly GCA_007258455.2. Classification (NCBI taxonomy): domain Eukaryota; kingdom Viridiplantae; phylum Streptophyta; class Pinopsida; order Cupressales; family Cupressaceae; genus Sequoia; species Sequoia sempervirens. The sequence goes on from VDFB02378210.1 coordinate 13,389, forward strand.
ATGTCATCCTAGGATGAAAAATGAAAGAAAAGATTATGAGGGCATACCATGACACTCCATTAGCTAGTCATCAGGGTTCATCAGGGTTACTACACAACATATAAGTAGATGAAGGAAAGATTTCCGTGGAAAGGTCTCAAAGGGGATATTTTAAAGCATTTTAAGGAATTTATGGTTCATAGTTGGAAGACTCGCCCCAAAGAAAAACTTGCCAAGCCAAAAATTGGAGAGTTTTTTAAAACTCGCCAAAAACTCGAAAAAACTCGGAAACTTAAATTTATTTATTTATTTATTTTTGGGCAAAACTGAGTCTTTTGAAAAAACTCGGAAAAACTCGTCCTCGCAAGTTAAACTCAAAAAAACTCGTTTTTAAAAAAAACTCACGAGTTTTTGAAAACTCGCCGAGTTTTCTGCAATTCTGCCAACTATGGTATGGTTTGTCAAATAAACAAGGTAGAACGAACATTTCCAGTAGGGTTGTTATAACCTTTGCCAATACCAAATAAAAAATGCGAGATCATTTCAATGGATTTCATTATAGGATTTCCAAAGATTCAAGGAAAAATTTGTATATTTGTGTTGGTGGATTGGCTAAGTATGCTCATTTTCATGCATTATCTTTTGAATATAGAGCACCACAAGTAGCTGATCTCTTCTTTAGAGAAATCTTCAAACTGCTACCTAAGAACATTGTTAGTGACAGAGATGGAAGATTCTTAAGTTCATTTTGGCAATAACTCTTTAAGTTAGCCAGAACATAACTTACCCCAAGCACTAGCTACCACCACAAACATAAGCACAAATAAAAATTCTAAATAAATGGCTTGAAGGATACTTGCGAAATTATGTCACATGGCAGAAAATGGCTTGGGTTAAATGGCTACATCTTGAAGAATATTGTTACAATACTACTCATCATATATCAATAGGGGTGAGCCCTTTCAAAGAACTATATTGGTATGAGGCAATATCATTTGGAGATTTGATCCTTACAGATAGCAGGGTGTCGAGGGCAAGAGACTTGGTGCAACAAAGTGTAGATATTTGAAACACTTAAAGACAACTTGCGACATGCCCAAAATCAACAAAAGATGTATGCTGATTGTTGTAGATTTGAAAGGACATTTGAGGTTGGAGACTTAGTTTTCCTAAGGCGACAACCATATAAACAATCCTCCTTCAAAGGAAGTGGAGCATAAAAACTCAAGCCACAATTGTATGGCCTTACAAGATTATAAGACAGATTGGCAAAGTTGCTTATAAATTGGAGCTACTAGCAAATAGTAGGATTCATAATGTTTTTCATGTATCTCGCATCAAGAAGGTGCTAGGCCAACATGTTACACCATGTCCGGAGTTACCTTTGCTCAATGATGAGGGAAAATTAATTTTAGAACTTGAGGCCATAGTTGACAAGAGAGAAGAAATTAAGGAATATGGTTATTCTAGAATATTTGGTTAAATGGAAGAATTTGCTTATGGAGGACGACACTTGGGAAGGAGCATAATTTTTTTATCATCCTAATTTAAAGTTGCTAGTAGACAAGCAATCTTGGGAAGGGCAGACTATCATGCCCCTACCAAACAAAAGATTACAACTTCGATTAAGAAAATTAGATCATTGCCTATATCCTAGGCTAGGGAATCAAATTAACAAAAAGGTCGATTAATATTAGAGAAAAACCATGTCATGGGCAACGATTTACAAAGCATATAAGTAACAATAAAAGAGTTTAAGATAGCACTTGGTTATGAAGGGATGTATCCCTTGCCAAGGTAATGATGTTAATGAAAAGATGTGACTTTCCCCAACATTCAAGATATTAAAGGTAGAACAAGTCATTTGTGAGAGGCATGAAGTGAGAAATGAATAACAATTCATGCAGCAATAAATATATTGCTAAAAATCTATTCAAACAAGTCATTTATTAAAGCATACAACTATTATTCAAGGATTGAATTGTCAATCCATTAAGAAAGACAAATCAGTAGTCTAGCAAATACATCAATCTATCAATTGTGAATTCTAAGTAGTATTTGCAAATCAGATGGGGTCCGAGCTCATGGGGTGGGCTAAGGGTTGGAAGGACGGGGTCTTTTCATGCCCTTGACAAACTAGGGACGAGGTCCTTGGTATTGTCACTATTGAGTTAAGGACGGGGTCCTTTATTTCAATAGTTTTGCAAATTATTTCCAAGGAATCCATGATTTGACTCCTTGGGTATTGTGCTATGATCTGATCTGATTATTATCATAAATTTCTTAATCTTGGATAAAACTATTGTCATATTTTGAGTAAATATTGTTGTTTTAAAGAATATTCCAAAAAGGGGACATTACAATAGGTTGTCAAAGTATTGGACTTAACCTCTCTAGCATCCCTCTCCTTTGACCCCCACTCCTCTCCCTTACCTTGTCGGAGAGTCAAACTTCCTCATATTGGTATGCCTCTCTTGAACCCTGATCCTCAACAAGTAGTAAGAGTTAGGCAGTATCCTCGACTTCCAAATTTCAACGTTCCGTAGAAATTCCAAATTACAATCAGTAGTGCCATTAGTTACAAGTTTTGATTTAGCGACCACACTAGAAGGTATTTTTCCTACCCAAAGCCATAATCAAATTGCTTTGGCGTGAATTCACATATGACTACAAGTGAGCGATGAAGAAAGTTGATTAAGTCTAATAATTCAAATGAAGCAAGAAAAGGGAGTCATTGCTTACACACCACAACCAATCGCTTGTTCCTTGGGCACCATTAATGTGGTGGTTGTATTTGCGGCTACCCATGATCTGTGCATAGATCTAAGTTGTTTTGGTGGGATCTCTCATCACTCAATGATTGGAAGAAATATCAAATGGTGGGGCACATTTACATAGGGATTATCGACTATTCTCTAGATTAAAACCCTAGCGGCCATCATTTTGAGCACTAGTGTTCAGATTGTTAGATTTGGGGATGAAGACCCTCAGATTCATAGGAGGCCAAAGGACAAAAACCCTTTTGGTTTCACAAGGTAGACAATGAAATCCCTTTGTCGGTCGCACAATTTCATCAAATGTTATGAGTGAGCTCCCATGGTCATGGACTGTAGTTGCTTCAACTTAACATGATCTGTTGTCTACTGAAGGATTGAGTATGAAGGGTTTGGCATTGTACTTTCTAGTTCATTGTTGTGGCGGTTCCAATAGTTATTCTCACTATTACCATAGTATGTTCAATGTATTTCAGACTTTAATATAAATAGAAAAGGCTTTGCAAGTCATTTTATGTCACTGTTGACCTATTTGACTATTTGGGTGATTTGTATTGAGGCGTAAATGGAAAGGACTATTCTAGGTTAATGTATAACAGGCTGATTTGATACTTTGCAACTTGTTTCATGAGCTTGTAAACTCGAACTTAATCAATGTTTCAGTGAACACCGCCTAGTTGTTGAAGAGCTCATTGCTGTTGCAGCTGCTTATCCATGAACTGTAGATGAGGAGTTTCACCTTTTTGTGACTTGCTTGGGCTAGTGTACCTAGCTGATCTGAGCTTTGAATCTCTCTCAACTAGCACTTGCCTCCTTTTCGGAGAACATGTAAGGATTCTACTGTATCCATTTTCTGTAGTATGCACCCATCTTGAATGCTTGCTTTGCAAAGGCATAGTATTAGATTAGTGCAACATTTTTTTGTCACTAATGTCTTCCATATTTTCTGAGGTGCAACCCAACAAGTAATTAAAGTGTTTACATTCCATTGAAGATGTGGAAATTTTTGAAAGATTTGAAGCTCGAGATGTAGCTCTACCTGAAATCTATTAATCTAATAGACTTACTGGGCTTGCCCAGCATACTAATATCTCCTTATTTTCTGAGGTGTGACCCAACGAGTAATCAAAGTGTTTACATTACATTGATGATGTTGAAATTTTTGAAAGATTGTAGCTTGAGATGTAGCTCTACCTGCTGATTCAGCAGCATTCCCCTAATTGTAAACCAAATCTATTTTCAATCTTATACATACAAACAAATTAGTTTACATTTTTTTGTCACTAATATCTTCCTTATTTTCTGAGGTGCAACCCAATGAGTAATCAAAGTGTTTACATTCCATTGATGATGTGGAAATCTTTGAAAGATTTGTAGCTCGAGATGTAGCTCTACCTGCTGGTTCAGCTGCATTCCCCTCATTGTAACCCAAATCTATTTTCAATCATATACACAAACAAATTAAATTTACTAATCTAATAGACTTACTGGGCTTGCCCGGCGTACAAATCTGACCCTTTTGTGGTTTCTGAGTGCATTGCAGACTGCATTTCAAATTTTATGATGAATTTGATAGGCCTCTCTACTAATTTGCTATCACACTGTGTCACATACTACTCCTGAGGGTTCCTGTCCTCCAAGATTTCCATATTTGTGCCTGTAGGTTGTTGTCTCCGAGCACCCAACCACTGTATTCATAACCGTTGTAGCAGTGTCCTTTTCCTAGGAAGAATAGTGATTGTTTGTTTTCAAAGTTCAAAAGTGTTTTCTTTTCTCCCTCCAGCAATTTTTATACTTCATCCTGCGATCCATTATCATAGGTGGGCAGTTCATCCTGCAAATGTTGGCAGCCAACTAACACATTCATCCCTCAATTGAAGGGGTTAACTGGACAGAACTGAAGGACTCAACCTCTTCCTAACTGAAGACTTAGCCATTCCTAACTGAAAGACAGCGACTTATTCCACTGACAAACTTAAATGCCTTAAGTTTACTCCTTAAAGGCAACAGCACCAATGTTTACTCCTTTATCTGATAAGACTAATACTTGCAGTGATGAACAGAAATAACAATGCATACTAAAATGAGTAACAAATATATAGCTTTTATTCATATGAATTTTTTTACATAGAATTTAGAAGTAGTCTAGAGATGATCAGCCAAGGTTTAGTCTGCTTTCCTTGAGTATGAGAACCATATATTTCCAAGTACCCAACAGTTGCCAAGTAGAACACTATTGTTGATAACTATTGACAACTGACTCCTAGTGACTACCCACACACTGACACACACTGACGAGTAATCGACACATAGTTGGGTACAACATAACAAAACAAGTTAATTGTTACAATCTTCATCTTTATGTTATAACATTGAACTTCAAGGTATATGTATAGCTGGATTTATGATCTCTATGTAATTCTTGTATTGCCACAGAAGTCACTAGAAATAAATAAAATATTAAAAGTTAACAGAAATAAAAATAAATAAAAAAGTGAATGTTGTAGAGTAAGAGGAGTCCCTATTTTGAAAAAAATCATGGGTCTCAATTCTGACCTCACAACTTCAGGTCCATTCTCACTGAATTTAATGACATATTATTAATTCACAAATGGCAGGCCATTGCAACCTCAAGGATTAGCTGAAACTATGTGTGGCTCACCTCTGTACATGGCCCCAGAGATCATGCTAGAACAGAAGTATGATGCAAAGGTGATGATGCTCTTTAATTTTAGTAAAAGTATCACATTTGTTTCCTCTTTTGGGAATTTACGGAAAATTTATTGTCATCTTCAGGCAGATCTTTGGAGTGTTGGCACTATTCTTTTTCAGCTTGTAACAGGAAGGACACCATTTTCTGGGACCAATCATTTACAGGTCTGGCCAAAAGCATGTTCTTTTATAGTATACTTTTTGGTTATTGGCCATATAGGACTTATTTTTCTTGCTGCTGACTTACAAATCTTTCTGGTGTCCTTGGTTCTCAGCTGAAGCACAACATACTGAAATCGAAGGAATTATCATTTCCACCAGAAGTAGGAAGCTTGAATCCAAATTGTGTTGATTTATGCAATAAATTGCTGCGTCAAAATCCAGGCATTTTTTCTTCTCGCCATGTCTTGCATTTATGCTTTCAGTTTCCACATTTGCTTTCATGTTTTATTTCTAATTTAGTTTGACTCGTAGATAGTTGGGTAAAAAATAGAGATTCCTTAGTAACTTGAGCTTGATGATTTATAATTGGAAAATATTATTGTTTAATGAAATTATACAAAATGACCAGATAATAGTTTGGTACATTTCAAAGTACCTTGAGCTTGTAGCTAAATGATTTTATAGAAACACTAACACATTTATGAAAACTTAATGGCCTGATAAGATGGGTTTCAGATCCTTTAACAGGCAGTACACAAATTTGCATAATATATACTGTATTAAAAACCAAGCATTGCCTCTTCTTGATGATCTCTTGAATTCCACAGCCAATCCATTTTTAATTGTATTACTTCTAGTTTTGATCCATTTATATTTTACTAATTTATCATTTTATTTTGCATTCCTAAAAAGTATTTTTGATTCTTGAAATGCCAGTCATCCTAGATTGCTTTCTGCCTCCTCTAGTGTTAAAGTTTATCCACAATTTTCTAACTCAGCCCCCATGCCCCAATCACGATTCCACTCATGGTGTTCATTAAACACATCCTTTAAATGGATCTAATTAAACACATGCATTGAATTGTGCTCATTCTTCAACGTTTTCTGTATAATTCAGCTTACAGTGTTTTTATGTACCTTCCAATAAGATTGTCCTCAGTGTGCCTCCTGTCTTTATTGGATGGCAGCATCAAATACATTCTTTCTGGACCCGTCTTTCTCAATTTTGATCTAAGTGATTTTGAGTGGCATAAAAATCCAGGAATTGTCTCTTCTTGATGATCTCTTGAATTTGATTACCAAGTATTGTGTTTTGTATGCTATGATCTCTTGAAATTGATCACCAAAAGTTTACTTGTATATAGATAGGTTAAAGTAGCGATGCCTTAATAGCTTAAAATTGATAAACCTGTCCACACAGAAGACATGTTACATTTCAAAGTGCATGTAACCTGTAGTCAGATGCTTTTGTAGAAAATGGAACTGTTAAACTAGGCAGTACATGCAAACTAAATTTGTGTTACACATAGAAGCAGAAATCGGCAAAAAATTGCGATTTTTTGAAAAGTGTTGACTGAACTGTAAATTGTTGAAAATTGCATTTTTTTTCCTTTTAAATAATGAAAAAATTGACATAAAATTGCTGACACAGAAAACCCTGTTATGAGTGTACTTTGATTTGGCTGCTGCGTAGCTATTCTGGCAACCCCCGTCACAATGCCCCGTGTTTTGCCCTTGTTCCTGCAAATTTCATAGAACCCTAGCATCCTCTGCAGATATGTGTGGCCAAATTTTTTTCACTCTTCGCAGCAGACATCGGGAGCTCATAAAAATTATTATTATAATATATAATCAATAATATTAATATAATAATGTATATTAATATATAGTATAACTATAATAATATATTATATATTAATATATAATATAGTATTATAATATGTTTATAATATAATATCATTATAATATATTAATATATAATTATAATATATTAATAGAATTATATATCAATATATAATTATTATATTATAATATTATTTTTTTCAAATCCAATTTTTTCAAAAAATCCTGAACTTTTTGGTTTTCTGATTTTTTCCCCAAATGATTTTTGCTGCTATGGTGTTACATAGCCTATAGGCTTATTAAGGTAAACCTGGACCCTGTACATCAAATGTATGGATGATACAAATAGTGTTAAAGCAGGGAATTATCTCTTCTTGACAATTTCTTGAATTTGACCGCCAGTTTTGAGTTATATATATTTGTTTGTGTTCTAGTTTTGGCTTGTTATTACTTGTACATAAATACGTTGGTAATAGATATATCTTAGTAACTTGAACTTGACAAACATCTTAGACTGAATTATTTTTATTAATTTAGATCATATTTACTCGGAAACTTATACCTTGATTCTTGTTACTAATATCACATATCAGAAACGGTTCCCTGTCTCAGAGACACATATGATGACATCTCTAGAACTTGGATACTTCAGATGAAGTTTCTTTGTGTGTCTGTCTCCTAGAAGCATCTCTTGAAAATTAGGAAACTTCCTAGAGAGGTTTCTTAGATATAAATTACACTGATTTTTTTCTAAAGAGGTGATATGTGGTTGACAGAAGCTAAAAGAGCTAAAGGAATACATTAATAGACTTGTAATTTTCTAATTTTTGCTTTAAAAGTATACAAGTTGTTTGAGCATAAAATTTTCTTATCAAATCCAGCAAGTAATTATACAAAGAGAAACAATAATGAAGCTTAAGATGTGTAAATGTATTGAAGTTTTAAGTTTTTAACAATTGAATGATGTGGTCATCTTCGAGGACCCCCATAACATGTTTTTCAAACACTGACATTCTCCTCCCAGTATCTGTCTGACATCTCCAGGTGAATATGGTTTAAAATTTAATCTTTTTATATCATGATGATGGTTATCAAATATTAATAATTAATCTTTGCTTTTGTTGATGTCTATTTCAATACTTTTAAAATGTAATTTTTTTATTTTTAAGTATTTTTGTATTTGACATTCTTTAGAGTTGGATATCCTTTATATAATTATTGTTATTTTTTATTAAATAAAAACTATATATAAATATTTTTTAATTTTTATTCTGTCTCAAAAATGTCCATCTGCAACCTTTCTGAAAATGGTGTACCTGTCTCCTAGTAAGTATGTTTTAAAATTTTTTTCTTTGTGGGATTTGACTTGTGTGTGCTCTCCATGAGTGTAGAAGCAGAAAACTGGAAAAAAAACAACTAATTGTGAATTGCTGGGTTTTCCAATTGCCCCCTCTAAAAATTTGCAATTTTTGAATAAATTGTGGTCAACAATTTTTGACTGAGGATTTGCCAATTAATCACAATAAAATCATCTGAATAGTGTCTACTTGTTGGGTATCCCTTTTTTGACCTGTTTTAACTTGGCCATGATTTTTTTGGGATGATTTTATTGTATAATGATTCATTCTTGATCTCTGGTGGGGGGATCCTTGTTTTGCACTGAAACATGCCTGCTGAATTTTGCACTCAAACATGCCTAGTCAATTCAGCAGGTTCAGTGGAGAGTATGTTCAGTGTATTGGAAAGAATATCACCTGATGGAAGGAAATGCTGCTGTATTAGTCTATTAGAAGGATGAGGTGGCAACTCAGGCTGCATTGATTCACTCGAGACTGTGGTAATTTGTAACCATATTTGCCTCCACAGCTCTTGCCAATCCAATTAGTGTTATGTATATTAATAATTTAATAGATAGTTTTTATTAATTATATTCTATATAATATATATTAAAATTTAATAAATTACAAATAATTTTCTAATAGATTATAAATATTAATATATATATATATTTTTTGGTAACTCAGGGTATCCCCGTGACCAACCCCGCGACCCCCGGGAACGCGTAGTGGGCGAGTCGGGCGAGACTAGTCACTGGGGGAGACGCTACAGACGGCAAGCAGGCCCCCCGAGTTGAGCCCGCGAGCAAAGTCAAACCAGAGACCAATGGGGAGCAAACCCACGGACCAAGCCAACTCCGCTACCTGTGCCCGCTTAAATATTAATATATTTATTATTAATCATATTAAAATAATATTTATATATTGAAATTTAATATATTACAAATAATTTTTTGATATATTATAAATATTGATATACTTATTGTTAACTATATTAAAATAATTATTGTACATTATGTGCGCACTGCCATCCCCAAATTTAGGTTTATTGGTCCCCCATCTTCGAAACTTGCTCCCCCATTTCGCATTTGGAAGCAGCAAGAGCGTTTTACCTGCATACTGTGATTGCTCCTTCATCTGTTAACCTCAGACTGCAACTTCAGCAACTGCCATAACACATTTTGCTGCAGACTTCATCTCCTTCACAGTTCACAGTCTCTTCTCCGGTTCATGGCAGTCCTCAATGATTTTTGCATGGTATCTTCACCAGTTTGTGGCAGTCCTCAACAATTTATGCAGTGTCTTCTTCCTTTTATGGCACAGTCCTTGACTATTTTTGCACAATCTGCTGTCTATTTTTTGTTGCATAGCGACCACAGTCCTGAGTCAAGCATTCATGAAAGGAAATTGATTATGCAGGCTATTGAGCAGAGCACTTAGTAGTAATTTTTCGTGTTCTTGGTTGGTGTCCTATACCTGGTTGCTTCCATGCAAGGTGTTTTCTACCTCCTTTTGCTACTTGTAATTTTATTACTTTTTACTTTTTCGTAATATAACAAATCTGAAAACAACAAGTAGCTGCATTTTCTAATTGGAAGAAGGCATAAGTTCATCAACAATAACAATTAAAAGTATTTCTATAAAGTTACAAATATTATGTGGTGTTACAAACTCAATGACAAATATTAAGTTTAACAAGTGAAATAAGCAGTCCACCCTATTGTTTTGGACAAATAACTGCACCACAAAGGTAGTTCTCCTAATGGAAAGTATGGATCAAGTAATGTATTAGGAAGCCAACTTCTAAAATGATAAGATAGGTATTTGGTTATCATTTATGCACTATGCAGTTTGCATTGTGCAATGCAATGTAATCAGTGATATGAACATAAATCAAAATATCTTATTCCACGATTCATAGGCCAAAGTCTCATTTTTATTTGCTCTCTTTATCCCCATGCTAATAAAATGCCTTTAAATTTAAAAAACTGCAGGTTTCTCTCTCTTTTTATTTTTGTGTTTTTCTAGTTCTTTGTGTTGGTGTTTTATAGCTTAGGGAGCTATTTTTAGAGGCAGGTCGGCCTTCATGTATTAAATAATATTTATACTCCTTGTAAAAGCTGACCTAGAAGGGAGTTCTCTTGGTTTTGTATTTAAGGAGGATCAGATCCTCTCATTTGGACATCAATTCATTCATTCAATTCACATCTTCCATAAGCAGCAATTCGCACTTTCAAGAAAGAGTTCACCATCAAGCAGCAGTTTACTTTCTCCCAGGCAGGTCGAGTTTCTTCAACAACAGATTCATTTTTTAAGAAGTGTTTTCAGTCATCTTAAGGAGAAGTAATATATGTCTTTGTATGAGAATCGGCCATGCTTAGGGCCTGATTATTTTGTATGCAGAATGCTGCTCTTATTCATTTGATATATATATAAGAGAGATCATTTCTTGCTGGGTTTTTCTCCCTTGAGTAGGAGGGTTTTCCCAGGTAAAAATGCTGTGTTCATTGTTCACTGTGTTGCATTTTCTGCTTATTACTTTTCTGATCCTAAAACTAACACTTTGAAAACTTGATTTTTTCCTAATTAAATCCTGATTTTCTGAAAATTATTAATATTTCAATTTTCTGTTGTTTTTCTCAATTTTTTTTGCTGTTATGTTAATGAATAATGAGTAGTCATTAAATTGATTATATTTTTTCTATGTATGTGGTTTCCATGAGTAATCATTACTCTAATGATATTTTCCCGTGTGTATACAATAACAATCACAATGCAAGGAATCCTCTTAACACACAAGCTCCTTTTGGCATTTGTTAATAAGGGAATGAAAAGTGAACTGTGAATGTAATCCAGCAGTTTGAGATTTTCATCCTTTAGCCTATTTTCCCATTGGGAAAACTCTTGGAGCATGTATTGCAACTAAATCATGTAGTATTTGTGTTAATTGTTAAATATGATTGAACACTTCCACATACATTTTTGGATAATTTTTTTAATTTTATTGTATTTGACCTTTGTGTTATATATTGTAATGGTCAACTAGCTTTTAGAATAGACTTTAGGATTCTTCTTTAATAAAATCATGTGACTTTAGATTTTACCTCTTATCCTATGAGTTGTCAATCTTATCCTCTAAGGTGTTAGTTTGCTCCTTATTTCTTAATAGATTTTTTATGCAATTTTGATAAACTTTTTATGTGTGCTTTGGGATCTAAGAATGGGTGGAGTTTTATGGACTGTTGCTGGCAGTGACAAATCGCATGCACGTGACGCAAAAAGTACCAAAAGCATCATACAGAATTGTGTGAAGACTTGAGCAAAAATTCTTGGGTTTTTTTTCTATTTGAAAAACGTGGATTTTATTTGTTTATGTTAAAATCTTTATTTTTTTTTATAGAAAATTTGTGGGTTTTAAACAGTGGTGTAAGTTGTGGCATTTTTGGTAAAAATCATGGGTTCTTTTGGTGAGAAAATTGCACTAGGTTTTTTTGCTAGAAATCGTAGGTCTTTTTTTTTTGCAAAATCGTGACTTTCTTTTTTGCAAAGATGTGTTGATGGATTCATTTGAGTGTCTAAATCACACTTGTTATCAGCAAAAATCGCGTCTTTTATGACATCAAAAAGTTGCATGACAGGGTTTTTTGGGTAGTTGACGGAGTTTGCAACTTCTTTCAAAGGTTATTTGACACGATTTCCAAATTTGAAGTGTGGCCTAGGGTTTTTGGCAACATTTTTGGCGGTTTTAAAAAAAATCATGAGTTTTTTGCTATTTTTTTGCAATGGCTAAGGTTTAAGCCGAACGTTCTAACATTTCTTTGCAATTTTTTTGAACGATTATTTTGATTAAATCATGGCATTTTCAATGCCTAAGGTTTGTAGACCTAGCGGCTAGGGTTTTTGCAGGTGTTTTGACGTTTTTTGATAAAATTGTGTTTTTGCTACTCGACTGGTGTTTTTAGATCCTATTGTGGGCTTCAAAATGCAGCAAATTTCTTTATTCTCCATGATTTTGGATTGTGGGAGAGATGGCTTCATTACCTAACATGCTGTTGGAAGGGAGCCAATGTTTTTCTGGCAAGAATTACAACATCTGGAGGCAGTAAATACTAACAATCTTCAAGTACAGATTGTTAAATTTAATGATCAGATTAACATGCACAGAAATTAATTTAAAATTCAACACAGTACACAGCAGATACCCTGGGAAAACCCTCCTCTTGAGGGAGAAAAACCTAGCCAATAATATCTCTTATATTATTGAGTCTTCAATATGAATGATACATATACAATAGGCCACTCAAAAGGCCAACACACAATAGGTTTCCCACATAGGTGGTGAAACATAAGACCCCAAAGGAAGCATGGTCTGGGAGGAAACTAATCGTTAGTCATTTTAAGGTTTTTGGTTCTATTGCATATGTTTGGATTCCAGATGAAAAGCAAACCAAGATCCTTAAGAGTAAGAAATTGATGCTTACAAGGTACAATGACAATCATAAGGCCTACAAGTTGATTGATGTTGACACTGACCACTTGAATTTTAGTAGAGATGTGATTGATGAGGAAGCAGAGCCTTTCTAGACATCTTTTGAGATCCAGATTACCAATGATTAGCCTATTTTTGCTTAGCCTATTTTTGCTAAGGATTCAGGTATTCAGCTTTAGGAAGCGGAGGATTTAGAGCATGAGGAAATAGACCCAATTTTTATTGATGATAACTTGGATCAGCATCTAGATGACACAAAAATAGGAAGCCCAAATCATGATGACAATGCTGATATGGATGTAGCGTCTTCTAAGAGGAGACCAAAGTGATGGGAAAGCACCATTGGAGATGTTTGGGTAAGAGAAATGATCAAGGGTAGATCATCGAGAGGCAAGAGCAAGACAAACATTGTCAACTTTGCTCTCATGGCCAATATTCAAGGAGTGTATGACCCTCAAGTGTTTGCTAAGGTAAAAGAAAAACTTGAATGGGAAAGGCCATGGAAATCAAACAATGAAGAATGAGACTTGGGAGCTTTCAAATCTTCCACTAGGGAAGAAACCCATTGGCTGCAAATGGGTGTACAAGGTCAAGTACAAAACAAATGGTACACTTGACAAGTACAAAGCTAGGTTGGTTGCTAAAGGGTTCTCACAAAGAGAGAGCATTAACGATGAGGAGACCTTTGCTTTTACAACAAAGATGAACGCCATTTGATTGGTTCTAGACGTGGCAACTCAATTTGGTCGGACGGTCCATCAAATGGACCCAAAATGTGCCTTCCTCAATGGAGATTTGGAGGAAGAAGTGTACACGACTCAACCACAAGGTTTTCAAGTTGCAGGGGAGGAGCATCTTGTATGCAAATTGAAGAAAGCTCTATATAGCATGAAGCAACCACTTAGGGCATGGTACATCAAAATCAACAAGTATTTGGTTGAACAAGGATTTCAGCGGAGTCCTTCGAATGCCAATCTATGTGTCGAAAGCATGGATATTGATCTCATTCTTCTCATCATATATGTGGATGATATCATTATTATAGGTAGTGAGGCAAGTGCTATTGAACAAATCAAATATGTTAGTAGTAAAGCTTTTGACATGACTGATTTAGGCCTCCTACATTACTGTCTAGGTGTAGAATTTTAGCAAACAAGTGATAGTATTTTTATCTCTCAATCCAAATATGCCAAGAGTTTGCTCAACAAATTCAAAATGATAGATTGCAAAATTCCATCAACACCTATGGAGAAAGGACTGAAACTTTCAGCCAAAACTGACTCAAAAGTAGTTAACGCGTCAGCATACAAGAAACTAGTGGGCAGCCTTATATATCTTACAGCCACTAGACCTTATTTGAGCCATACTATGAGTTTCATTTCCTGATTCATGACAACACCAAATGTAGAACATTGGATTGCAGTGAAGAGGGTGTTGAGATATGTGAAAGGGACACTTGACTTTGGCATTTTCTACAGCAAAAGCAAAGATCCTAGGCTAGTTGGGTTCATAGATTCAGATTGGGCAGGTTCTATTGATGACAAAAAATTCACTTTTGTATATGTTTTCAGCCTCGGCATAGGTGTAATTCTCTCTTCGACTAAAACAAAATATCGAGGAACAATAAAAGTAGTGTGTGAGGTAGTAGGGCTCAGAAGGATGCTTTCAAACACGAAGATGCCTAAAGCAAAGCATTAACCCTTGTTTTGCGATAATCAAGGGGTGCTAAAGCTTGCCAATAATCCAATCTTCCATGAGCATACCAAACATGTGGAGCTTCATTATTATTTCATCAGGCAACTTGTCGAAGATGGATTGGTTATGTTGCAGTTTTGTCATTCAGAAGATCAAATTGTAGATATCCTTATCAAGTCTTTGGGTCTTGACAAATTGGTAAATTCTCGGGATAAGCTTGGTGTAATTAGTAGAATGACCATTAAGGGAGGGTATTAAAGTAATATTTTATATTGTAATGGTCAATTAGCTTTTAGGTTAGACTTTAGGATGCTTCTTAAATAAAGTCACGTTAACTTTAAGTTTTACCTCTTATCCAATGATTTGTCAATCTTATCCTTTGAGGTGTCAGTCTTATCCTTTGTGGATAAGGTGTTTGTAATTTTATATAAGGATGCTTTTGCTCTTTATTTCTTAAAAGATTTTTATGCAATCTTGGTTAACATTCTTTGTGTTGTTTTTGTAATAATAATGTGGTAGTATATTTATATAAGTTTTTAAATTTTTGCGGTATTCGACTTGTGTGTGTTCAATTATCTAAATATGACCTCCACGAGTGGTCATCACTCATAACATTTCTCATGTATATGGTAATAATCACACGATAAGGGGATCTACTTCGCACAAATGCACAAATCAAAATTGTTGAAATTACAACATCTCTTCTTGACAATCTCTTGAATTTAACCACGAGTTTTTAATTCCCATATTTCCTTTTGTGTGTTAGTTTTGGTTTATTTTACTTTTATGTGAATGGGTTGGGATTGGATGGTGACGCTATTAACTTGAACTTATTTATTAAAAAATTATTATTATTATTGAACTTTAATAGTATGTGTTAGAGTGCTCTTCTTATTGAACTTTGCTTTACATTAGCAATATTTGTCGGAAGAGTTTTAGTTGACAGGTTCTTTTCTTCCTAAAAGAGGTCTTACATCTTCCAATCCTTATTGGCCTACTTATCAAAGAGATTTATACTACAAAGAATCTCTCCCAATTAGCAGATAATTCTTACCAATAGAAATGCTTATAAAGACTTTAAATCATACTTACTCTTTTGTAAAGTTTTGACAATGGATTGTTCTTTGATGCTTCCTTCTTTCCCTTTAATGAGTATCGTAACCCTCTCATTCTCATTGCTTTTGAGAATTGAAAAAGGCCTAAGTAGCCCCAAAATATCCAAAATACCTTTAACCTCCTTGAGAAATTTAAATGCAAGCTCACTGCGAAATGTCTCAGCTCCACTTTGCTACTCTTGTCCAATGCAACTCAGACTTCTATACCAAAACACATTCTGTAAAATGAAGGGCTTTATGGATTGTTTATATTTTTTAGGTGGTTGTAACCATAGTTTCCCAGTCAACTGCTAATTGCTAATAAACTGCATACACCTAAGCGTGGGCTGATGTTTACACACCCTTTGTAGGTCCATACACTCTTGATAACTTATATTTCTGTTTTGTGGTTTCTTAGGATCCTATCATAGTTCTTGTAATTTCTTGGCCATCTATAGCCTTTCTAATCCTCTAATTTCAAATGCTTCATGTAATAGCTTTGTGCAGGGATTTACTCTTTTTTATGGCAAAGATTATCTTGTGAACAAGAATATAAACCATCACACCTGTTCTTACTTTTAAGGGAAAGCATGCAAAACTATATTAATGGCCTGAACGAAATATATCAGGAAATAAACCAATGACCAACATTGTACTAAGATATACCTTCTGAAATATTTACAAGCAGCTTAAAACTCATTAGAACTGCTGGAAATAAAATGTTTTATGTGGTTATTTTCAATGCTAAGAAATAAGTTATATTAATGTGCACAAATGGTCAACATTAGGTAATTTTAGATATAATGCTAGACATAATGTTGGAATACACTTTGTACACAAGCATTTATTGCTTATGTTAATGATGTAATACAATCACATTAGTTATGTCTGCAAAGTAACTTATAATTAGGTTACAACCACCTCATTACTTTCCTGTTGAATAATAAATTCAAGCCACACTTATCAAAGTGTGCCATCCATTTCTCACAAACTCTATCCATTCATTCATCCAACAGGTAAATGGGGCTCGAAAGTACAGAAAATTACAACAAAGATGTCAGAATTTCACAAATTTATGCAAAACTTCAAATTATCTCGTGACAACCAAAATTGGTCATCCATCTAAGCATCTTTGAAGCGCAGGCAAATTATTTTGATTAAAATAATACAATCAAATATAATGGTTAAATTTTGTTTTTAGAATTAGGTGTAGTTTGATCTTCTAGAAAAATGCAGGCAGGAGGTTTATAACTCACTGGTGAAACTCGCAGACTACCTACTATTTAATTCTATTAATATGACCAATTTGAAACATGCAATTAGTATGGCTATCTAACTTTCAAAGTACTCATGAGTTTTCTAGTGCGCAAGATCATGCATTCTATGGAAATATAGTTCGTTGGTTGCTCATATCATTCATAGAAGTATGGCTTTTTAACACTTAGGGCACCAATGTTTTCCTTTCATTAACCCTGTGTAAATAATTGGGGGTTCCTGAACTAAATTTCTTAATTTTCTGGGTATCATATCCTGCTGTAGGTGCTGTTGTAAATATTTATTTTTCCTTTTATAAAGAAAATTCAAATGTCTATATTGGGTATAAATTTTAATGATCAGATTGTATGCACAGAAATTAATTCAAATCAGACAAGATAACACAGCAGATACCCTGGGAAAACCCTCCTCTTGAGGGAGAAAAACCCAGCAACAATATATCACTTATATATTGAGTTATCACTAGAATGATCTTCTTTACAAGAGGGCAAGATACAGGCCCAATTACAAGCACCAAGAGATGATACACACAGCAATAAGAGAACACAGTTCACTGAAGAATAACTCAGGCTTTCAAACAATACAGAACTGCCTTGATGAATTTGCACTTTAGACCTGAATCGAATATGATAAACTTTACTTCTAACTTCATGTCCATAATGAGAAGGCGAACTCATATTTATACATATTGAAAGGTCGCCACCTTATTTAAGCAAGTCGGCTAATAATAAAGATGTCTCCTTTCAAATAGATGCATCAATTCAAAAATAAGTCGCGCCAAGAGAGAGAGGTCGGCCTTGACACAAAAGATGTGTCACTTCATTTAATAATTATCTTCTTTAACAAATCAAAGTGACTTTAGAAATCGTGCCCCTTGACTCATAATGGATTAAATAGCTTTAGAGCTATCATTTAATTTATTCATAATAATAGGATCACTGGAAGTTACTTCTGACGCTGCATGTTATCAGCAACAGTCCCTCTCAGCTAGGGAGTAGACTTCTAGCTGCACAAGACATATCATCTCAACATGATGTCCATCACATTGGCTACAACCAAATGTGAAAAAAAGAATATCACCTCAACGTGATATTAGATATCGCCTCAACACGATATCAACCATAATGGCTACAACCATACTATGGTATGTACAAGTGTTCAACACTTGCGTGATGTTGTCACCTCAACATGACATTCACAAGTACAAGATGTGTCATGGAGTCACACACATGACATCCACCATGACTCAACTCAGAGGGTGGAAAACAAGGGCTTTCACCTCAAATCTCAAAGAGAAATGCATTAACAAGGGATTGCACCTCAAATTCCTCCGTCTCAGAGGAAAATGCATTAACAAGGGATTTCACCTCGAACTTCTCTCACAGAGAAGAACTCATTAAATAGGCTCATTGATACTGAGTCTCTTTCTCAGTCAAGGCTGGATTCTCCACCATACCAAGCTTATCTTGAAAGTACACAAACTTTATCCTGGAGAGAGGCTTGGTGAGAATATCTGTCGTCTGCTCATCAGTGCTGATGTACCTCAACTGTACAGCCTTCCGCAATACCATATCTCTAATGTAGTGGTACTTGATCTCAATGTGCTTGGTTCTGTCATGGAACACAGGATTGATAGAAAGCTTCACACAACTCTGATTATCACAATGAATGATAGTAGGTTCCATTGATTGTCCAATACTGCTTCCCGAGTTGCCATACAAGCTGCAATATACTCTGCCTCTGCTGCACTCAATGCTACAAATGATTGCTTCTTGCTGCACCAGGAAATCATAGCGGAACCCAAACTGAAGCAACAACCAGAGGTGCTCTTCTGATCTGTGACACAACCTGCCCAATCAGAATCAGTAAAACCATGTTACTCCAGGTTTGCATATGAAGAATACCTCAACCCATATCCAACTGTGCCACGCAAGTATCTCAGGATATGTTTAGCTACAACAAGATGTATCTGTCTTGGATCACACATAAACTGGCTAAGTGCACTCAATGCATAACAAATGTTAGGTCTAGTGTTAACTAGATACATCAAAGATCCAATTAGCTGTCTGTACAAGGTAGGATCCAGCAAGTCTGAATTAGTTGCAG
The DNA here is from genome assembly GCA_007258455.2 of Sequoia sempervirens. Taxonomy (NCBI): domain Eukaryota; kingdom Viridiplantae; phylum Streptophyta; class Pinopsida; order Cupressales; family Cupressaceae; genus Sequoia; species Sequoia sempervirens. Next base: position 32,635 of record VDFB02378210.1, read on the forward strand.
CCTCCTTCAACTTATGTAAGTTGGTCTCCATAGGTGTGGACATGGATTTGCAATCCATCATGCCAAATCTCTTAAGTATATCAATGGTGTACTTCCCTTGACTTAGAATCATCTCATCTGGTTTCTGCCAGACTTCTAGGCTAAGGAAGTAATGCATGAGCCCAAGGTCCTTCATCTCAAATTCAGAGGTCAACTCCTTACATTCAAGAATCAGGTGATCTTCTCCAGTAAGGATCAAATCATCAACATATAAAACTAGAATTAATGCTTCACCATTGATTACCTTGAAGTAGAGATTTGAACTAGCATCATTCTTGAAGAAAGCCAAACTTGACAGGTAACGATCAATCCTTTCGTACCAAGTGTGAGGAGCCTGCTTAAGACCATACAAGGCCTTCTTTAACTTGCAAACATGTGACTCCTTCCCATGAACCTCAAATCCATCAGGTTGCTCTATATAAACCTCTTCCTCAATCACTCCATTGAGAAAAGTTGTCTTCACGTCCATCTGGTGAATCTTCCATCCTCTAGATGTAGCAATAGCAATGATGGTTCTGACAGAAGTATAGTGAGCAACAAGAGCAAATGTTTCTTCATAATCAACTCCCTCTTTCTGAGAAAACCCACGAGCCACAAATCTTTCTTTGTACTTTTCAATGCTCCCATCTGCAACATGCTTGATCTTGAAGAGCCATTTAGAAGATACCACAGACTTGCCTTCGGGTCTAGGAACAATGTCCCAAACATCATTCTTAAGAATTGATTGATACTCCTCTACCATAGCATCTTTCCAAACCTAATGACTGGATGCTTCCTCAACACAGGTAGGCTCGGATTCTATAATCTGACTCATTAAGGCAACATAACTGGAGAACTTATGTGGCCTTTTACTTTCTCTGAATGTGCCTCTAGGAGTTGCAAAACTTTCAGCCTCTTGCATAGTGCGCCTGGCCCATAGAGGTCTCTTTCTCCCAATTTCAATGTCGATAGTCCCATCAACAGGTTCCAAGGGTTCAACAGGATCAAGATCTTCCTTTGGTTCCAAAGTCTCCCTCTGAATCTCAGGAGTATGGTCAACTTCCATATCCTGAGGAGACTCTTCATTATCGACCTCCATATGAATGCCCCTGGATCTCCTGAATGCAACATCTTCCTCGAATGTGACATCCCTACTGATCTCGATCAACTTTTGTTCTGGAATGTATATTCTGTAGGCTTTTGATGTCTCACTGTAGCCCACAAATATTCCCTTCATGCTAGAAGGCTCCAATTAGTTCTCTTTTCCTTTGGAACATGAACATAGACAGGACATCCAAAGATCCTTAAATGACTGACTTCAAGCTTCTTCCCTATAAAGGCTTCTTCCGGAGTCATATTCTCCAAGACGTTATGAGGACTTCTGTTTTGTACATATACAGCCGTTTTGGAAGCTTTTGCCCATAAGAAGGTTTGCAAATCTTGATCATGAATCATGGCCTTTGCTGCTTCCATGATTGTCCAGTTCTTTCTTTCTACAACACCATTCTATTGAGGATTATAGGGAACACAAAACTCCCTCTTAATCCCTACATCAATACAAAAATTCCGAAAACTGCCAGAGGTGTATTCTCCACCATTGTCAGTTATGAGGACCTTAATTCTTTTACCAGAAAGATTTTCTACCAAGGCTTTAAATTCCTTAAACCTATCTAACGCTTCCTCAGACTCTTTAGTTTTCAAAAAATAAATCCAAGTCTTCCTAGAGTGGTCATCAATAAAAAGAACATAATACAAGAATCTGCTCAAAGACGGAACAGACATAGGACCACATAAATCAGAATGAATAAGGTCTAAAATACACTTAGATCTATTTTCTCTACTATGAAAAGGGGATTTTATATTCTTACCCAAAGCGCAACCCTTGCAAGTACCTTCATGCTCTTGATTGAATGTAGGAAGGCCTGACACCATCTTCTCCATGATAGGTAAGGCTCGGAAGTGTAGGTGAGCCAATCTTTGATGCCAAAGATCGCATAGACTTGAAGAGTCATGAACCAAAGCTTGTAGAGAATGTGTGCAGACCTTGTAAAGGTTTTCATGTCTAACTCCAATTACTCGAGCATCCTTGAAGCTAGAGTTCTCCATCCATATTAGAACTTTGCCTTTGGAGAAGGCAACTTGATATCCTTTATCTTCTAGGGCTGAAATTGAAATAAGATTGCACTTGATCCCAGGAACATAAAGAACATTACTCAACTGAAGTGAGATCCCGGAATCCAAATGAAGTGTAGAGGTCCCAATTCCTTTCACAGAGTAGCTAGCATCATCTCCAATGATGACTTGCTTAGAAGACTCCTCCACCAAACTTGATAAGTGCTCCTTAAAACCGGTGATGTGTCGTGAAGCACCACTGTCGATTATCCAAGTGTTGGTGTCGGTAGGTACATTGCTTGATAATGCCGAATAGAACAAATATTCACTTGAATCCTTTTGCGGAGAGGCATCATCAACATCCGCAACGGTGACTTGTTGCTTAGGTCTAGCTGGGCAATGCTTAGCGAAGTGCCCAAACTTATCACATCTAAAGCATTGAATTTTGGACATGTCTCTGTTCTTCTTGAAGGGAGGTGTATCATCATTTCCCTTGTCTCGATTCTTCTTGAAGAATCCTTTTCTTCCATCTTTTCCTTTCTTCCTTGACGCATGGGAGGCGAGAACATGAATGTCTTCATTCTTTGAACTTTGACCAATGCCTCTTGCCACCAACCTTGATTCTTCTTGAATGCAATCAGATCTTAGGCGATCAAACTTAGGCAATTTACATCTTGCACTGATTCCCTAAATGTAAGATTCCCAAGACAAAGGTAGATCATTGAGAGCGAGCATGGTCAAGTCTTTGTCATCAACCATATGCCCTATTGTTGAGAGCTGATCTCTCAAATCTGAAATCCTCATAAAGTATGCAATCACTGATTCACCTTTCGCCATCTTCACATGATGCAATTGATGCTTCAGTGCAAGTGCTCGGCTGGTATTGTTGATTTCTTACATCTCTTCCAAGGTTTTGAACATATCTCTCGCTGTCTTCATCTTAGAGATGATAGCAACAATATGATCCTTGACGGAATCAACCAATATCTTCACCCACTGCAACTTATCTTCTTCCTCCTCAGGTTCAGGAACGCTAGACTCCACGAATTCACCCAAGTCATTTTCACGCAAGGTAAGCATGATCCTAAATCTCCATGATGTGAAGTTAGATGCTCCCTCGAGTCTATCCTCAATCTTCAAACCGTTCACCATCTTGACTAATGTAGACAAATGAACAAGTAGGGTATGCTGATTAGCAATAATCTGCTCACGATCCTCTCAAACCTGCTCTGATACCATGTAAATTTTAATGATCAGATTGTATGCACAGAAATTAATTCAAATCAGACAAGATAACACAGCAGATACCCTGGGAAAACCCTCCTCTTGAGGGAGAAAAACCCAGCAACAATATATCACTTATATATTGAGTTATCACTAGAATGATCTTCTTTACAAGAGGGCAAGATACAGGCCCAATTACAAGCACCAAGAGATGATGCACACAGCAATAAGAGAACACAGTTCGCTGAAGAATAACTCAGGCTTTCAAACAATACAGAACTGCCTTGATGAATTTGCACTTTAGACTTGAATTGAATATGATAAACTTTACTTCTAACTTCATGTCCATAATGAGAAGGCAAACTCATATTTATACATATTGAAAGGTCGCCACCTTATTTAAGCAAGCCGGCTAATAATAAAGATATGTCTCCTTTCAAATAGACGCATCCATTCAAAAGTAAGTCGCGCCAAGAGAGAGAGGTCGGCCTTGACACAAAAGACGTGTCACTTCATTTAATAATTATCTTCTTTAACAAATCGAAGTGACTCTAGAAATCGTGCCCCTTGACTCGTAATAAATTAAATAGCTTTAGAGCTATCATTTAATTTATTCATAATAATAGGATCGCTGGAAGTTACTTCTGACGCTGCATGTTATCATCAACATTGGGTTGGTTAGTAAATATAATTTATTATTGTGAAGGAAATTGAAATGTCTATATTGATTTTACATTTTGTAGATTTGATTTCTTTTCAGTGGAAAGATGAATAAAAATGACTATCTTGGTCTTACATGTGGATTTGAATTTTTGTCAGTGGAAAGATTAACATTTGAGGAGTTTTTCAACCATGAATTCCTTCAAGAAGCAAGGCTGGATATATCTAAAAAATTAGAAGGGTAAAGATGAATGCTTTCCATATGAACTTTATTCAATTTTTGATGATATGCAATTATTGATATATGTTATGCATTGTTGGGCTATAGTTCATTATAAGAACTTATTGCAACATGCTAATAAAGCACGTTTTGTTAGAATAGTAATATCTTCTGTGCAATGGTTGTCCAAATATGTTATCAGAAACATTTATGTTCACCTTCTACTTTCCTGAATTAATGCTGCATTCATGAATATATACTTTTAACTAAATCTTGATCTTTTACCTGTTTGTTACTTGTTAATCTCTATGTCTTGCCATATTCCCTCACTTGAATGATATGTCAGTCTCATGAAGAGATGAAGTTAATGAAATATATTTTATAATGTTTTGAGTGTATTTGGATTCTTTGTTTACAACTACATTTTCATAATGATTTTGAAGTGTGGTTTCTTTTGGCTTTAAAAAGATTTTTTTTATACAGGCTTACAGGTGGTCCCAGTAAGGAGTCATTTATGTTAGGAGGCAATTCATTGAGTGACATTGGAGAGAGCTCACAGGAGGATTGTTTACCTTTTCCTCTGGATGATGATCTAAATGGTCAATTGGGAAGTTTATCTTCTTCCTCAAAGAAAAATATCAATATATACACCAGTTCCATTTCTTCTGGCTTTGTGGGTGCTGCTGTAGTGGCTGGAAAAAATCCATCTTCAAAAATTCCCATCAATAGAGAATTGCTTTCTGGAAGTGTAGAATCTGATATGAAACAGTCAATCCTATTTATTACTAATAAACAAGAAAGGCCCATGAACACCAGTTTTTTTAAATCTCCAGCAGCTGTCTTGGAACACAAATGTATGAATACACCTTCTTCTAAAGGTAATTAGTCATATCTGGATTTCAATCACTGCAGATTATGTTGGCTTTGTGTTCAGCAAAATATTTGGTTATATGATACATCATATTCTAGTTTTCCTAACAGATTTTTTGATGATGTTGCCAGAGCTCGACACATTTGAGTATATTGATCAAGATTATGTTTTTGTTCCTGCTACATCAACAGAGCTTTCTTATTCATCAATTACTGCCTCTGGGCTAGGTCAGTTACCAGATAAGTTGGCATATTCTCCAACAAAGCATATTCAGAAGATTCAAGCCATGAGTGCTCCAATGGCAATAGCTGGAGCTGCAGTAGATTTTGTAGGCAGTTCTGGAAGTCCTGGGAATCATAGTTCAATACGATCAGGCACTTCTCCAGGATCAGCTGATGATATAGTGAATCAACCCTCCACCAATCCTCGAACAAGGCTCCAATCATTGATGCAGTGTGCTTATGCAATTTCTGAACAAGCAAATGAAAAGGTACAACTCTCATGGAATGTTCTTGCTTTTAAAATATCTTTTTTCTTCATTGAATATGTCTTCATAATTGTTACTTGTTACCTTTGTAGCTTAAATCGGAGAAACAGTTGGAGGCATTTTCACTTCAGCTTGTGTGCTTAGCCATTTGGAAGCAGGCTTTGCATGTATGCTACAATTGGGCTGCCAATACTACAGAAGGAAGTTCGTCTCCAGATGTAATTGACAGCAATGAAATTTTTAACAGAAGTGCCATTACTGCACGAATATCGGAAGAATTTGACTTCCATGGAGCAGCAGAAGCTTGCTCACAAATGGAAAGAGAGTTCCTTACAGCAGTTGAGCGTGCTGAAAGGCTTGCCCCACAGGATGGTAAAATGGATCACATTTCTCCTGTTTGTTTTTGCATGTTAATCAATTGCTAGACCAGTTTCATTTAATTTTTAGGTAGACATATCTATAGTATATTAGTATATGAATTCTGTAGGTACAAACAAGCTTATGCATAAATGGAATTTGATTTGAAACCAATGCTTCCAAGATTTGTTCATGTATTTTGGGTAACAGGCAATGCAGAGATGCCTGATGCAATGGAAGGTATATTTCAGGAAGCTCTTTGCTTGGGCAGAAAGGGTGCTGTAAGTAGCAATATTGACACCCTTTTATTAGCAATAATATATTTCACTTCTCTTTGTTAAATGATTTAGAAGGATATACATCAAAACAAAGTTTGTCAACAAATTTAGTATGTAGGCACCTACTTTTATTGATTAAACTATCACAGTTAAAAGAACATACACTGAAATTTTTGTATAAAATATGCTTTTGGTTGGGTCTCAATATATTAACTAGCCTGTGATGTATTTTCAGGTGGATGAGCTGATGAGTAACGTAAATGAGGCTGCAAGTCTGTATTCAAAATCTGCGAGACTGTTCCACTTTCTTCTGGTTGAGGCAACAGCTTTGACACTAAACCCACCCTTCTTGCTCAATACTTCTGATCAGCATCGACTTCGCCGTTACATCGATGTCATAACATTTAGACAAAACCAATGCAGTATGAACAGGATGAGCATATAACATCCTGAAGGCCTGCAAAGTGTCTGAACTAGGAGCCCTTTATACAAAAGATTCTTTGCAGGAGATTTTCTGATTTAACTGATTGGCATCAGGAAGTCAGAAATCTGTAACCATCTTCACTCTAATATAATGAATTTACACTTGAAACTGACTGAATACCAAATTCTCAAGTCTATTGGAATTCATTGTCTAATCCATAATTCCTTGGGGGAAAAACATGGTTAGCTGGGAGTATGCTTCTACAGCTTTTGTAATGTAAAATCAATTGTTTCGTTGTATATATGTATACATATTCTTTCATTCTTCACTTGGCTTAGTCAAAAATTTCTCCTCGGTGCAATTTGTTTAGTGTTGGATATGCTTGCACTATACTTTATATTCTTATGTCATAGTTAGTCATATCCCTATGTTTCCTATGTCACTTTATCACCTAACCTAATTACTTGGTTAGTAATTAGTTCTTATTATTGGTGATGGCCCTCCCTTGTACTATTTATGTACATTTATGAAAGGGCTACTGATTTTATTAAGTTTATACCCATGCAAATTTTCTTTGCAATCATATTCTTTTCTTTTTCATTACTTGAATGGGACCTACAAGTGGTATCAGAGGTCAGAGAGGTTATGTTGATTGACCGGTGATTTTGAAGTAGTAGTGAGGTAGTAACATGTAAACAACATGAAAGATATCTTGATTATTGCAAAGTTGTAGAGTTTGATGTCTTCTAGCATGACAAAGTTTTGAAGATACGAATGGGACATGTAAGAGGGAAGAGAATGTGATAAGATTGTGTGAAGAAATTTGATGGTAAGAGGGAAGAGAATGTGATAAGATTGTGTGAAGAAATTTGATGGTTGGAAATTGTTGACAGAACGACTTGGTTGAATAGAGGAAAAGAGGCATGATTCTGTCTTGTCCATATGACACATTTTAGTTAAGAGCATTCCAAGTTTTTTTTTCTTTAATTTAAAAATCTAATGTTTCCTCCTATGATGTTCTAGTGAATGCATCAAATTTTTATTTTATTTTATTTGCACTATAGAAGCAAAATCAGTTTGATTTGTTTTATTAGGTGTGGCATTTTTTACTCTTTTGGTTTGATCCTAGTTCATACAACCTAGACAAATCCTTTTTAAGGTTTTGATAAGAATTCTTGCTGCTGGGAAGAGATGTTTAGAATATGGCAATAAACTTGAGTCTTGCAATTAGCATAATTAGTAAAAGTAAATAAAAGCAATAGAATAAATAAATAAAATAATACATGTTTTGTTTCGGGGATTTTTCGGGAATTAGTCCTCGATAATGATTAGTTGATCGGGTGGTTGTTGACAGTTGGTGTCCTCAATCAACTCAGCTAACTATTTATAGTACCAAATCAAATGAATCGAGGACGAGCACCGATGATATACATTGTAATGTTTGCAACCATATGAATATAATACCAATACATTGTTTTATGCAATTGCTATGTGATTATTCTATTCTATCAATGTTCTATATTTTTGTTTACTCTGTATTGCATTTACCACATAGTGAGTAAACATTTGGCGTTGTTGCTTAAGTGAATTCGACGATCACCCAAACACGAGAATGGCATTGTGATAGGGCAGTCAACCGAAGAGCTGGTACAAGCGAACGAGGATTGTGAAGATGCTCTGACGAAAGACCTCTACAGTTTGTGGGAAATCTCGTTAAGGGACCACGTATGAAGGGATACTCTCAGGCAAGAGATCCCTCAATCGGTCATTTGGGATCAACTGCAAGTCAACCATCTTCTCACTAGACTACCAAGGTTGATAGTGCACCACTACATTATCTTACAGGATCTTCGGGTTGAGAAGGATCGAGAACAAAGAAGGCAACATATAGTGCAACGGTACGAGGAGGAATAAGATACAAACTGAAGACATACGTTTGGCAACTAAGGCCTGCACAATCAACAATTAATGCTCGTACATGTCAATAAAGACAAACCAAGTACCGAAAGGGCAAGATACTACTGAGGAACAAAAACAAAGATCATTAAGACTTAAAGAACAAGAGAACCAATAGAGGAAATTAAAACAAACCACCAGAGGAGTAGATGAAGACTAGAATGAAATAAACCAAAATATTGTCTACCCTGGTGGAGAAACTGACGTGGGGAACTTCAAAACACCATTAGTAACAAATAGAGCAAAATATAAAATAAATGAAAATGAAAATGAAGTGATAGAAGAACTTGAAAACAACATACATCGTATGAGAGTTGTCCATATCGAACGACAAAGGGTTGAGAGTTGGAAGATTTGAGCCTAAGACCCCAAGGCAGAGGGAGCATCGAAACAAACCTGAGGAGACTCGAACTTGGCCGAGAGTGCAAGTGATGCACTGAGACATTGCGAAAGAACCAATCTAGTTAGGTCCAATGCACAAGGAGGGCATCAGGGAAGGATGGTGACTATGTCAGCTGAGAGGCAAAAGTTGTCAAAACTTACAGGGAACAGGTCAAAAGATCCAGTACGGCATTGCAAGACGTGCGAGACGATTTGGATAGCCAGCAAGAAAAATGGTGTACTGTTGGTTGAAAGCATTTCCAGTGATGTTGAGAGACAGTGTCATTGACTAGTACATAGGGTTGGACCAAGTACATAGGGCATCATGGAGATTACTCAAGAGGCATTCCAAGACAAATTCAAACTCCTGAGGGATGATAGTGAAATTGTAGCGGAGATCTACAGTACAAAGCAAGGGAAGCACGAGAACGTGCAAACCTACAATCGAACTCAAAGAATTGTTGGGAAAACTAGTCTCAGTTGGCCAACGGGCTAAAGAAGTGATGGTTCATCAAAGGGTTGCTCCCGTCGTTGAGAAAGGAAATGAAAGTTGTGCCTCCGTTGTCATATGATGAAGCGTACAATTGGGAAATGGATATAGAGAGTGAAAATAAAACATCCTCCTAAGGGAAAAGGAAGATGGATGAGGAGAGTACGAATGACAATAGCGGCAATGAGTCCAAGATCGTTCAAGCACTTAGGAAGGACATGATGAGAAAGATGAAAGAATTGAAGACCGACAAGGAGAGTACGAGGGAAGTTAGAGAACTATGGTGTACAAATTGCAAGAGGGAAGGTCACACAAAGGCAAATTGCCCGAAGAAGCTGTTATGCGGTATCTGCCAAGTGATGGGACATTCTATCAAGGAATGCTCATACAATTTGAAAGCAAGGGGTATGCAAGTACTCTTCATTCAGGGAGAACCATCAACATCGCCGAATACACCAGTAATGCCCTAGTACAATAGCAATGCATCCTCTGGAGGTTGCCGAAGCAACAAAAGTCAAAAAAGCAAGATACAGTACGATGGTAAAGGAAGCCCCATGACACAATGTTGGAAGTGCAACAAATGGGGCCACTTCGCCAAGGAATGCCAAAATGACCAAGGTTTGAGGGGAAGATTGAACAAGTGGTGTGGATTAGGTGATCATGAAGACAATAAATGCCCCAAGCAGGAAGGCATCCATATGTTAGAGGTGGAGGAGCAAGAGGTGCTAGCTATTACTAGAGCGTAAGCAACGAAGGCCAGCTACCTAGATCCACGTATGAAAAAGAAAAGAATGAAGGAAGCAAAAGTAGAAGTGGAATTGGTGATGACAAAAGAACATAAAACACCTCTTGAGAAACCAAACACCTCTTGGTGGTCGGAGGCAGATAACAACATCGTACAGTAGGTACTATAGACCACCGTACACATAAAGGTGACCAACCTCCACACTTTGCCGTAGTTGGGATTGGCAATCACAAACGTCGTTGGTGATAACAAACACCAGTGACTGGAAGGCCAAAGGAAAGAATTGGTACCAGAACCACCATTGTACAATGAACAAACCATTGACCCAATACTGCTAATGGCGAACATCGGGAAGATACTAGCAGTAGTACAATTGGAGATCGAAGGGAAAATCTTGACAAACACTATTGTCAATGGAGGATTGGGAGTCAACATACTACTTGAAGACACATGGAAGAGTCTTGGGAAGCTGACACTCTGACCATCGACATTCCAACTCGTGGGTGTCGATCAACACAACATCAAATTGTTGGGAACATTGATGGCACAAAAGGTGATGATCAGGACACGGTCGTTCTTGTTAAACTTTGTAGTTATCCCACTACAAAGGAAGAGTATACAATGCATTCCTCAGAAGAGGGTGGTTGGTAGCAGCCAAAGTAAATCACAATTGGAAAAGAAACACGATGTCCATAGAGAGCAATGAGAGGAAGTACGTAATTGACTTGAGGAATCAAGCAGTCAGTGAAGAACTAGCATCGTCATATTCAGAATTGGAGAGAGGAGGCGGAATGGAGGAAGGAGGAACCGTAGAGCCAAATGATGAAGGAATTCTAGACCTCCATGAATGCTAGAAGGATGAGACAAATTCATTGAATGGACTGGTCCACTAGCAGATGGAGGACTATGAAATTTTTCAACAAGACTGCAACACGCTACAAGTCAAAGATGAAGGGACGAGGGAAGACGAAGCATCAACAAGCCATCAGTTCCCTTCAAAGTACAAAGAATATAAAGGAGTGGCCAGAGTAGAAGACACACCAGCACATCACTTCGAAGGAGATAAAGCGATCAAGTTGGAGGAAGCAAAGATAAAGAAGGTCAACCTCGGGGAAGAAGGCAATCCTCGTATGATCCTAGTGAGAGATGACTGGAACCTCATACTAAAAGCAGCCGCATTCAAGATTTCCATGGAGTACAAGGACGCCTTCGCATGGATGTATGAGGACTTGAAGGGCGTACCTCTAGAGTTGTGTGTACATAAAATTCCACTAGTACCATGAGCGCAACTTGTACGAAAGAGATCGTACCAAATAAACAAAACTATGTAGCGAAGGTACAACAAGAAATTGAAAAGATGTTCGAGGCTGGAATCATATTCAAGGTAGAAGTGAGCAACTGGGTGTCACCAATCGTGATATCATTGAAGAAAGAATCAGAGTAGATCCGTATATGCATAGACTTCCAAAGCCTCAACACGGTAACAATAAAAGATCCTTTCCTGATCCCATTCATCGATTCAATATTGGAGGAAGTAGCGGGTCACAAGATTTACGCATTCCTCAATGGGTTTTTAAGGCACAATCAAATAAGTATAGTTGAGGAGGACAAACTCAAAACAACGTTCATTGTTGAAGATAGAGTGTATGCATATAATTGGATTCCATTCAGTTGTGCAATGCCCCAACAACATTCCAGAGGATAATCTTGCATATATTTGATAAGATGTCCATAGGGAATTTCAAGGCATTCTAGGATGACTGGTCCATTTTCAGCAATGAACAAACACATTTGAAGGCCCTTCAGGAATGTATGGAATGTTGTAGAGCAGCTCAGTTAGCACTAAACCCCAAGAAGTGTTAGTTTATGGTACCCCAAGGGAAACAACTCGGACACATAGTCTGTAAGGTGGAACTAAAGACCGATCCTAACAAAATCCAGGTGATTGTGTAGAAGGAAACACCTCAGAATGTCACAGGAGTGAAGTCATTCCTTGGTCACGTCGAATACTATAGAAGGTTCATAAAGAACTTTTCCCAAATCTCATATCCATTAGACATACTCATAAGGAAGGGGCAACCGTTCGAGTGGACCGAAGCACATGAAGCGGCCTTCAAGGAATTAAAGGTACAACTGATCAGTTTGCCAATCTTGGTATACCCAGATTGGAGCAAGGAGTTTCATGTGCATGTGGATGCTTCGAACTTTGCAATCAGAGCAACACTAGCACAAGTGGGCATTCAAGGATTAGACCATCCAGTGTACTTCGCCAATCGACTATTGTCCAAACTGGAGAAAAAGTACAGTACAACAGAGAGGGAAGCCTTGAGAATGGTGTACAACGTACAAAAGTTCAGGGACTACCTAGTGGCAACCCCCTTCACATTTTAAGTGGATCATTAAGCACTGATGTACCTAGTGAACAAGCCGATCATACAAGGGAGGGTAAGCTAATAGTTGCTACTCTTGCAAGAGTTTGCATTCACCATCATTGATGCAAATACATAGTCCTCGCCATAGAGTGCCTAACAAAGTGGGTGGAGGCCTGAGCACTGCCAGACAATACTGTAGTTAGTACGGCAAGGTTTATGTACGAGCAAATCGTTACAAGGTACGAAATGCCAATTTAGATTACGAGTGACAAGGGGGGTCACTTCATGAATCACATCATTCAATTAATGACAACAAAGTTCAAGATTATACAAAACCTCTCGAGTTTGTACTACCCAAGAGCAAACAACCAAGTGGAATCAACCAACAAAGTACTCATATCAATTATACATAAATCTTGTGGCATTGAAGAGGCAGACTGGGAGGAAAGACTACTAGCCGTACTATGGGCATATTGTACGATCTACAAGGTAATAACTGGCCACACGCCCTTCCAACTCATGTACTGTCAAGAAGTTGTAGTACCGATAGAGTACATGGTGCCAAGCTTATGGATTGCAGTAGAAAACATATTAGGTGACACGAAGAGATTGAAGGACAAATTATTCTAGTTGAATAAGTTAGATAAATAGGGAGTACTAGCTCAGTGGGCAATAGAGGTGTTGTAGAAACGACGAAAGTCCTAGCACAACAAATATCTCTAGTGAGCAAACTTCCAACTAGGACAATTAATCCTAAAGTATAATGACCATAACAAACTAAAGTCGGGTAAGTTTACAATAAGGTGGTTAGGGCCATTCTAAATTCACGAAGTTGGAGAAAACATAGCAGTCAAATTAGAAAGATTAGACGACATTGTATTGAAGGATTCTGTGAACAGGTCGAAGTTGAAGATTTACAAAGAAAGAAGTGAACTTGTGCAAATAAATATGCTTTGATACACAACCAAAGAGGGTTGGCCTGTGTAGAGTGAAGAAGCCATTGGAGAGTAATATTGGTGCTTAGGAGGCAATGGATACATTGCAGAGGAAGATTGGGCGATACCAGGTGGTGGAGGAGAAGAAAGATTGTTCCACAAGTGAGTAGAAGGCATCACAATACCTCGAGTGCATAAACACTTAACCAATGTCCTATTTGGAACCCCTACCCTCTGGAAGAGGGTACATGGCCACTAGAAGTATCACATACAAAATGAAGGAATAAGGAGAGGGTATCTCACCAAGGAGTTAGATGAGGAAGCTCAAAGAGAGAAGGAAGAACAAGTGGCAAAAGAATGGAGGGAGCGCCAACCAAGTGACAATGACAAAGAAGAATGGTGTGATGATGAGCAATGGAGCACATATGCTAGGAAGATTGGCATGTGTCTGAAGACAATTATAATGACTGAAGATACCTTCATCCCACATGTCGATGGTTACATTGAGGACCTACTCCAACATATGAGAATGGATAGAAGGAAGATGTTGAAGGTAGCGAAGATAGTAACGATGGACGGACTATGGAGGGTGGTGCCAAACCTAGCCGAGCCACTGACAGTGGAAGGAGAAAAAGTGGCATGGTACCAATAGTAGAGTGGGTGATACATCGACGACAGTTTTAAAGGTATAGGCCCCGCCCCTCTGGTAGACAAGTGGTTTGATTTAAAATTCATGGGTACTTGTGATGAAGATTGTTATAAAAGACCACCATATACATGTAAATGACACTATGCTTCAAAATTAAAGGTCTGCAAAGGCGATGAACATAGGGGTTGAAAGAGAAAAAATAAAGAGGAGAGGAAAAATGAAAAGGAAGAAAAATGAAAATTGAAGAGAGGAGAGAGAAATTGGAAAATTTACAATGGAGAAGTTAAAAAATAAGAAAAGGGAGAAAAATGAAAAGACGAACTTAAAAAATGATGAAGCAAAAAAAATTAAAATGGAGACGACAAAGAAGGCAGGAAATAAAAGATTGAAAAATAGTATTGTAAAAGTGATCAAGTAGTAGATGATGGAAAAAATTAAAAAATTAAAGAAGGAAAAGGATACAAAAATTTTTAAAGATGACAAAAAAGAAAAAGGTTGGAATGATAAAACATAGGATAGAAAAATTAAAAAATTTCAAAGGAAGGGAAAATGAGGAAAAAGCACACTGAAAGAATTTTTTTTAAATAAAGTCAAGAGGATTAAAAATAAGGGAGTTAAAAATGATGCAAAGTCTAAAGGTATAACCTATTGAACCATATGGACTTAGAGAAACTCCAACCATATGACATAAGCACAGGAACCGACCAGAGAAGAAGGAATGCCAGATGTACAGACAAGGGATCAAAGAAGGCATAACCTACGACCCCCTTCAGAGCATTGGCACTGTATAGAGAAGGAAGAAGGTTGTATGAGAAAGAGCAGCTATTGTATGACAACATAAAGGAAAACAAATCATACAACATCCCATAGAGCAAACAGGCCTGATCGTAGGGTGTGTGGCAAAGAAGTGTAGCTTACGCATTGGGAGAACTAAGACTACCGTACGACAACTTGAGAGCAACTAGAGGGCACGACTTGGCAGAAAGTCAAGAAGACAACCAAGCACCCTATAGCTTTGGCCAAGGTAGGAGGTTAAGAAGGACAAGCCCGTACCATTCATCAAATTATTCACTCGCCATGTCGTACCACCCATTGACTACAGGAAAGCACAACATCAAAACGGTAAAGTATCTATACCATCCATTGAATCTATAATGTCATGCCAACTTAAGAGTAAAACAAGGGTCGTACCACATATCGATTGGAGTTTTCAAACACCAAGACAAGTCACATTCAAAACAAAACACTATCACTTTCATAGGAGAGCAAAAATGGACACTAGTGGCAGTAGCAAAGGAAGAAGATAGTGTTCAGGGCTAAAGTGGCTTGAGGCAAAGCAGACAAAGGAAAAACGGACAATGTGACAACAAAGACTAACCTGGTTGAGCCTTACAAGCACAAAATGCAAGACATGGTGCTAAGAGACAACTCTAAATCACCTTATCAAAAGAGCACTTGTTTTGGCCTAGGTAGACAAGGTAGCTCAATGTCCTTTTCTTAATTCAAGAGAATTTGAAAGCTATTTGAAGGCGATTGTGCAAATTATAACCAACATGCTCATATAAGCACCATTGAATATGAGGGTTTCCAATCACCATTGCCTACCCAAGTGATTTCAGGAGGGTATTTGGGATTCCTGCATCTAGGTAGGTGGTTTCCAAACCAATGACAAAGATGACTACACAGTAGAAGGAGATGATTATCAAACACATTTGTAGACTAGACATATATAACCCCAAAGGAAAAAGAAACAATCTGGAATGTTGGTGTCAGAATTGAGGAAACATATGTTGGAAAACTCTGACTGGAATTGCTTAATGGACCTTAAAAAATGCAAACTAACAGGAGCCAACAGAGCCTCAAACATAGCTACATGGATGGTCGATTAAATGTTTGGGTTGAGCTTAGGAAGGATGTATAACTGGACATTGTACTTGTCAAAGAGAATTAGAGAGTTCTCGAGGTACAAACATAAAGCATTTTACATGACTCAACACTTGATAGCTTTGTTTATGGACGGCGTATATAACTAGGTGTTGGAGGGAAAGTTGGGGAAATTACAGTTGACAGGAGACTATGACCATTCTTGGCCAACAATATTCAGATGGGCCACCTTGGACGTCTAGATAGCAGTAGGTGAAGAGGAAGAGGAAGTAGACAAATATGAGCAGATGGCATTGTCCTCATCTACATCCAGTACTAAACTTGTAGGCGTTTATTCAGTGGAGGTTAATCCTCGAGTACCGACACCAATAGAGCAACAAGAGTTGGCTAAGGGAGGAGCAACCAAGGGGGGAGAAGGGGTTGCTAAGGAGGTTGATGTTGAGGGTGGAGTAGCCAAGGGAGCAACAATGATTGGCATGGCAGATGAGACTATCACCACTCCCGTAACATCAGCAGAAGTGGAGACACTACAGGTTGATAGTTGGTTACAATTATTGGGATCTCCTATCTAGGTAGAAGACATCTCTCCCATACACTCACCCCATCAGATGGAGATAGAGGTGAACATAGAGCAGCAAGAAGTCATAGTAGCTAAGAGCACTTAGCCTATTGTAGCAATGCTAGCCATCGAGCAGCCAACGAACAAGATGGGAGAGCTCGCACAATAAGTAGTGTAGATTCCTTTTGATGATGAGCCCAACACCCTACCTATGCCAGTTGTATCTACCTTCACGAAAGTGGATGAGGAGTCTAGTGATTCAGCCTTGTCCGAGGGAATTGTCGTTGTAATTCCCAAACCAAATAGAGAGGACCCAATGGGGACTATTGAGCAATACATTCATAGTTTGAATCCCATCACTCTAGTGATAAAGGAGGTATTTGATGTTGCTAAAACCTTAAACTGGAGCTACTCTCCTATAGCAGAGTG
>VDFB02378211.1:0-13550 GCA_007258455.2 Sequoia sempervirens
AGTGCCGATGGAAAAAAAATAACGAGTTTCAATAAATTTTGATTTTCATTCAATATTTTTACATATGTATAAATATATATATGTATATGTATATATATATATCTTATATATATATACGTATATATATATATATATACAAGAATTTGAACATTTCAAAATTAGGGAAAAATAATCACTGTTCTCTGAACAGGAGAAATATTTTATAACATACATGCATATCGAGAATATCATAATCCCATAAATTCATTGGAAGGAAATTGCTCTTTAACATATATATATATATATATATATATATATTTTTAAAAAAAAGAAACAACAGAAATAATGTTCATTTCCAAATTTCAAACAAAACCCCCTTTCAATAAACAACAACCCAGAACCCCACATAAATTCTATTTTGACAAATAACAATCCCAATCCCTGGTTAAATTTTCATTGATTAGACAATAACCCAATAGATTTCCTTCCACAACGTTTGATTTCCAACCCTATGAAAATTTTATACACAGAGAAACCAATTTCTATTTTATTTGATACTACAGAAAATAATTAATTGAAAAGAAAAGAACCTGGCGTCCTGTGTTTGAAGAAGATTTGTAGAAGCTTAATCCCTCTCGCAGAACCAATTCCTCGCTGTCAATTGTTCCCAGCAACAAATTCTCCAAATTCTCCTTCAAACCCAACCTTCTTCTTTTATGATTTCTCTAGCAAACAGAAAAAGAATGCAGTGTTGAAGACAAATTTTTTCCAGAATTCCAACCACACCCCCCAAACAAAGAAAACCCCTTATTAAAATCCATGCCCAGGAAACCCTTTCAATTTCCTCTTCCCATGAATACCATAAGTCACATCTCAAGAATAAATCAAAATAATTATTAATCCCTTTAATTCCTTTTGTTGCCTTTTCATGCATTTACATTTCATTTTCTTTTATCATGCATTTGATTAAAATTAAATAAATTTAAATCCACAAAATTGAACTTTCATATAATCATCATCTCCACAATACGTTATTAGATAATAAAAATCAACCACTTGTAAGATTCAAAATAAATGTAATATTTTTACCACTACTACCAATATTTATCCATTACTTTATTTATTTATTATTTTATGTTTTTATTTTATTAATTGTTTAATTATTTAAATCACAACAATAAACCATACACCACCTTAGATAAATCATAAAATCTCAATAACATACAAAGATCAATGCAACAACACAATGAATATGACCAAGACGCACAAACCAAGAAGGTACAAGACTGTTGACACCTTGGAACGGAGTTACTTTCATGTCACCTTTATTCAACTTCCTGCCATTGGGTTGGTTCAATGCTCGCCTAGACCTATCGAAATAGGTGGAATCGAGTCTTATTCCTGCAAAGCCTGCATCCAACAAGGTGATATACAATATACATACATAAAATCAATTACAAAGCATTGTGAGAAGGATTTGCAGTGTAGCAGGGCGCTCGCGAACGAGTGATGCTACCTATCCCCTCACCAATTCATATAATCATCTATCGCATTAAAAATTTACATTAATATGCATCAATATCATCAATTACTATTTTCTAGTCTACTGAATTCCAAATAATTTCATCAAGACAATTGTAATAAAATATCATCATAATATCCATGGCATCATAAGAGCAATATAATCAGTAACAGTCTAAGCTACCACAACAGTATCATCAAAACCACAATGTGCCAAACAAAAACCACAGGGAATGTCAAAAATCAAGCAGTAACATGAGGGGTATTACATCCTGTATGAAAGCTTCTCTCTTTTTTTGAAGACTCGACAGTCCTTTTTATAGTTTTTGCAGGCAAGAGCCTGGCTGGCAAAGATCAATGGTTGTGAGATTGTCTGGTAATTTTGAATGGTGAGAGATGGAGAGGTTGAGAGGAAGATGGAAGATGTTGGGAGGTTGGAGAGACGAATGGAGGTTTGTCTTCAACCCACGGGAACAACTTTGCTCAGAAATAGAGAAATTTATTAATTTTCTATTTTGAAGTTATTTCACGGTTGTTGTTGATAATCCAAATTAAATAAATAAATTTATTTAATTTTGAGGATTTAAAACATTTTTGATATATTTGATGTGAATAGACATTAGAAGATTTAATTAAATATTTGGAATATTTAATTGTGAATATGTTGGTGTGAATAAGTCTTGTACCTAGTTTATTCCTTTACTAGGGACTTAGGGGACTTAATTCACATGTTAAGTTTACTTAGGATACTAGTTGTCATATCTAGATAAGTATTAGTTGTCTTATCTAGAATTTCCACTTTCCTAGGTAGTTATGAGTTAGTTGTCTCATGTGATAGGATTAAGACACTTGTCATGATCTTGTCTTATCCTATCTCTCATCCTTTCCTTTATAAGCAAGGCATCTCTAGCATGTTAATTTGGCATATAGCATTGTATAGTATTGCATTGATCATATTGTATCATATTGCAATCCTTGTTTGGTGGAATAGCATATTCCATTGTTGCTTCTCTTTATCTCTTGTGGAGGTTCTTTGGCGTTGCAGATTGAAGATCTTGGGTTGTTAACTCCAACATGGTATCAGAGCTTTGAATCTGGCAAGCCCCTTCCATTTCTTTATTAGAGAGTTTCCATCAATTTCTATTGTCATTTTTTTTGAGTTCTTGTATCCTATATTGCATGCTCGCATTTTGGTGAGATCTGGTGATTGCAGCGCTTTTGGCATATAGTGGCAGTATTTTAGGCTGTCCCATTGCATCTAGGAGGCTCGAAAAAGTCAGATCTGGCTTTTGTTTCACTTGATTTCGTCACCATTTGCAGTTTTGGCAAGAAGGGTTTCGAGCTCAGATCTGGTGAACAACTTTTTACAAGAGCACTTTGAGCCAAAAAGAAGCCTGCCATTGCGTCCGGGTGGCCGTTTCCAATTTTTTTGATATATAATTTTCCTATATTCGCAAAAGTTGTCTTTGGGGCAAAAATTTTTTAGCAGAGGCGGCCGTACGGCCCCCCCTGCGCAGGTACGCGTGTCGTCAGAAAATTTTTTCAAAAAAAAAATTATTATATTCTTTTCGGTCGACATTTTTATTTAAAAAAAAATTTCAAAAAAATTATAAAAAAAATTAAAGTGCTTCAAAAAGTTTATTTCATTCTATATTGTCAGCTTTTAACAGCCGCAGACTTTATTTAAAGCCTGCGGACTGTTTATAGCCTGCGGGTTTGTGTAACCCGCCAGCGGCCTCCACCGCCACCGCTGTCCCGCAGCAGCTACATAGACCGCCAGCGGTTTAAACTCCTCCACCAGTCGCTGCCACCGCTGCCGACAACCATCAGTTGCCCCTCGCCGACAGTTAAGCCATCACCGCCACCGTAACAGCGATCGCTCGGTAACCGCCACGCTTCACCGAAACCGCGGACGGGAACACCGCCAGCCGAGACCGCACGGTAACCGCCGGTACCAGCCGCTAGCCGCTAGCCTTCACCGCCAGCGGGCGGGTTTTCAAACCGTGCAGATTTTTTGCAGTAGCTTAGCGCCTGGTCACGTGGGTGACCGACCTCCAGCCCCCGAGGGCTTCAATTTTGCACCTGTTTAGTGTTGACAGTGCCTACTATAGGCCTTTTTTTCATTTCATCATAACTTCTCACCACGAAGTCGGATTTTTGCAAACAAGATATCATCGGAAAGCTGGTTCGACAAACTTCGCAGTGGTGTAGGTGAATTTTCCAGATTTTGCCATTTTTTGCCAGTTTTTTCAGCTTGAAGGTACAAGTGCATTTATTGCTTGTTCTTGATGTAACTTTTGCGAACGAAGTCAAAATTTGGAAAACTTTTTTTTGAAATTGATCAGAAAATTGTAAGGAATCTGTTTGTAACCTTTGTTTTCAGCTTTGCAAGCTCCTTATTCTGAAAAATTGTAAAAATCACCGTGTGTTATAAACGGTTGATTTGAGCTTGTCACTTGTAAAATTGCAAAAATTTGTTCATTGTAATTTGCTGGGGGGGTTGCAAAATTAGTTTTTAATACATTCTGGGGGGGTGAAAGGCACAATTTAAGTGCCACATTGTCCTTTTCTTTTGGTGATTCATGGCGGATCTAAGGCAAATTGAACCACTCACTCCACATAATTATCATACATGGAAGCTAAAAATGACTCAGTTGTTACAATCTAAGGGTCTATGGCCAATGTTAGATGCAGAACAACCTGAATTTACAAGGGATTATGAAAAGTTTATCCATAGATGTAAAATGGATGAAGCAAAAGGGCTCATTGGCTTACATGTATCTGATAATCTTTTATTTCATATTTCGGAGTGCAAAACACCTAAGAATGTTTGGGACAAACTTGAAGAATTGTATGGTAAAGTAAATCATTTCAGAACCTTGCAACTTCAAGCAGAACTACAATCCCTCTCTCCATATGCGTTTCCTACAATGCAGGATTTTCTTGCTCAATTCAAGATGATTTTGTCACAGTTGAAAGGATGTGGACATGATGTATCTAGTGATGAATGTATCTTCTTGATTCTGTCTAAGTTAAAGGGCCCTTATCAAGTGTTTTCTTCTACTTTCTATTCAACTATGGATGCAATAGGGAAAGATTACAAAATGCCTACATTTGAGTTATTTTGTGAGCGTCTTACTAGGGAGGAGGCCAAGTTAATTCAGTTGGATGCCTTACCTAATTCTAAGAATCATGCTCTAATGGCTCAATCATCCAAGGGTAAAGGAAAGAACAAGAAGAAGCCCAAAGCAAAATCATCTTCTGGTAGTGAGAATCCCTCCAAACCGAAGCCAAAGAACAATCAGAAGTCCACTCAATCTCCTTCTTCTTCTACCTCTGGAGATTCTTCTTCCAAGTCCAAGAAAAAGAAAGGAGATCCTTGTTCATTTTGTGGAAAAATTGGACATGATGCATCTCATTTCTTTAAGAGATTAGAGGCCTTGGAGGAAGCCATGAAGAAGCACAATATTTTAGTGGCTAAGCCTTCTTCCATGGGCAAAGGGAAAGCTCTTTCAGCACGAGCTATGCATTCACCTTCAGATAGTTGGATTCTTGATTCAGGTGCCTCACATCACATGACAAATTCACGTGATCTTCTTGATTCCATAGTTCATACTTCTACTTCTCAGATTTTAGTTGGGAACTCTTCACAGATTCCAGTTTTGGGGACAGGCTCCGTTCAATGCTAGATGGGTGCATTGAGGATGTTTTACTTGTTCCTGATATTTCAATGAATCTGCTTTCCATATATCAGATTTGTCATTCTGGAGATGGGAAGTTAGTTGAGTTTTCTCCACAAAATGTGACTATTAGACAGTTACAAGATCCTGAGAAGGTTGTCGCAACAGGAGTAGTTGATCATGAGAATCATTTGTATCAATTTGATGGATTTGAGTCTTCATCAGGTTCATGTTTTGTTGCTCATGCTGATTCAATGAGCAAGCTTTGGCATGAGAGATTTGGGCACTTGAATTATAGGTATCTTCAGCAAATGAAAGCACATAACTTAGTGGTTGGTCTTCCAAAGATCACTTGCATAGATGGTGTTTGTCAAGGATGTGTTCTTGGCAAGCAACATCAAGATCCTTTTCCTAAGGGTCACGCTACACGTGCAACCACACCCCTTGAGTTGGTCCATAGTGATCTTATGGCATTCCCAACTCCTTCTTTTTCAGGGGCCAAGTATGTGCTAACATTCATTGATGATTTTTCCCGCCGGACATGGGTCTACTTTCTGAAGCTCAAGAGTGAAGTCCTCACCAACTTCAAGACCTTCAAATTATTTGTGGAGAAGCAGTCAGGTTTTTCTCTTTGACAGATATGCATAGATAATGGGGGGGAGTATGTCAACCAGGAATTTTAGGATTTTTGCAGTGTGAATGGTATTCTTCATCAACACACAATTCCTTACACTCCTCAGCAGAATGGTGTGGCGGAGAGAAAGAATAGGACTCTCAGGGAAATGGCCAATTGTATGATTCAGTCTAGGTCCATGGCTCCCGCTTTTTGGGCCGAAGCTATCAATTGTGCCAACTATATTCAGAATCATATGCCCCACAAGGCAGTGCGAAATATGACCCCTGAGGAGGCTTGGTCTCATCGCAAGCCAAATGTTTCCTTCTTCAGAGTATTCGGTAGTGAGGCTTGGCCATTCATTCTGAATGGTCGGCGTAAATCCATGGAGAAGAAGAGTCAATGTTACATCTTTGTTGGCTATTGTGAGGATGTGAAGGCATACAAATTGTTTGATCCTGACACACGAGAGGTTCATTTCCGACGTGATGTTCAGTTTTCTGAGACCTTCACCCAGCCAGATCCTCCTACAACTTCTTCTTCATCACAACCTACTCAGTCTTCTTCAGTTGATGATACTTTGCTACTTGAGGAAGATTTTGATGATTGTCTTGATGAACCTCCTCCTCACTCACCCACTAGGCCACGATGGGCTCGAGTTACTCTTGAGGAGGCTGGTCCTCTTGTTGGTGATCCCACAGACACTCGCCGCACTCATTCTCAGACTTCTGGAATTAGTCTTTTGAGTCATGCAGTTTTAGATGATCCTCAGAAGTTTTCAGATGCTTCAGGTATTCCAGAGTGGGATAGTGCTATGGCTGATGAGTATTCTTCTTTGATGAAGAATCATACTTGGGATCTTATTACCTCTTCTAAGGGAAAGAAAGTTGGTTGATTACAGAATTATGGGTATGTTACCAAGTATGTATGAATGGTTCCATTGACAGGAGTACAAGGCTGGTCTTGTTGCAAGGGTTTTCTCGGTTGAAGGAATTGACTATTCCGAGACCTTTGCTCCTATTGCCAAGATGGATTCTATTCACCTTGTCCTTGCTATAGCTGCATCTCAGGGATGGTTAGGATATCAGATGGATGTGAAGAGTGCTTTCTTGCATGGGGATCTTCATGAGGAGATCTATATGGAGCAGCCACCAGGTTTTGTGTAGGACTCTTCACTTGTTTGTAGGCTTTGACGTTCATTGTATGGTCTCAAACAAGCCCCTAGGGCTTGGTATGAGAAGATGGATAGTTTCTTGCTTGCTTCCGGCTACACTCGCTACCATTCTGATCCCATAGTTTATACACAGAGACATGGAGAGGATCTACTTATCCTTGTGCTCTACGTGGATGATTTGATTCTCACAGGGAGTTCTACTTCCATGATTCAGAGTACACAGCGAGTATTGATGGAGCGATTTGATATGACCGACCTTGGCCTTTTGCATTACTTCCTTGGTCTTCAGATTCATCAGACTTCTAAGGGGATCTTCATTTTCCAACGGTATGCTCTTGGTTGCCGAGATTTGGCATGGCTGATTGCAAGCTTGCCCCTACTCCATTCCAGTCAGGTGTTGTACTGTCTACCAGTTGCACTACACCTACAGTTGATCCTACCTTGTATTGGAAGTTGGTTGGTAGTCTTTTGTACTTGACACATAGTCATCGATATTTCCTTTATAGTTGGACTTGTCTCTGGCTTCTCCGCGGGAGCCTCATGAGGAATTCGTGGAAGGCCTTAAAGCATATCTTGAGATACATTCGGGGCACTACTCATTTTAATGTTCCGCTATACTTCAAGTGCATCTCAGTTAATGGGCTTCACTAACTCAGATTAGGCTGGTGATGTCAATGATGGGAAGTCTACGCCGGCTTTGTCTTTGCCTTGGTTACGGTCAGTGCATGAATAAATGCGAAATGATGTGCATTATCATCGAAGCCGGTATCGAGATGTGTGTTGGCTAGTCGGAGGAGTTTTATTAATGGTTGATGGTGAGTTGATTCCTTCCACTTTCGGCCCACTATAACGGTGTGATGTCAGTGCCATTCATATTTCACGCAACCCAGTGGAGCATCAGTGGACTAAGCATATTGAGATCCACATGCACTTCATCAGGCAGCTCATCCAGGATGGTGTTCTCAGCTTGGAGTATTTGCCTACAGATCAGCAGGTTGCAGACATCTTCACTAAACCTTTGGCATCACCTTGTTATCTTCAGTTGTGATCGATGCTTGGGGTGAAGGAATTTATCCTTGGGGGGTCTTGAGGAGTCCTCCTTCCTTCATTAGTTTTTAGCTTTCTTTGTAGCTTTTTCTCTCTTTTGAAGGTATTTTTCTCCCATAGGGTTTTCTCCTTTTCTCGCTTGTGAGAGTTTTTGTTTGTACATGGAACACTCATGTCCAGGAGCCTAGTTCAGGACCCATCTTTTGCATGTATGCATTGTTTTGTACCTCCCTAAGTTGTAGTTAAGGGGGGGTGTTGGTGTGAATAAGTCTTGTACCTATTTTATTCCTTTACTAGGGACTTAGGTGACTTAATTCACATGTTAAGTTTACTTAGGATATTAGTTGTCATATCTAGATAGGTATTAGTTGTCTTATCTAGAATTTCCACTTTCCTAGGTAGTTATGAGTTAGTTGTCTCATGTGATAGGATTAAGACACTTGTCATGATCTTGTCTTATCCTATCTCTCATCCTTGCCTTTATAAGCAAGGCATCTCTAGCATGTTCATTTGGCATATAGCATTGTATAGTATTGCATTGATCATATTGTATCATATTGCAATCCTTGTTTGGTGGAATAGCATCTTCCATTGTTGCTTCTCTTTATCTCTTGTGGAGGTTCTTTGGCGTTGCAGATTGAAGATCTTGGGTTGTTAACTCCAATAGAATAGACTTTAGAAGAATTAATTAAATATTTATAATATTTAATTGTGAATGGAATTTAGAAGAATTAATTTAATATTTATAATATTTAATTGTGAATGGAATTTGGAAGAATTAATTAAATACTTAGAATATTTAATTATGAATGAAATTTTGAGAATTTTTAGAAGAGAAGAATATTTAATCTTTATTTGAATAAAATATTCAAGCCAAGATTATATGATAATTAATATAAATAAATCATAATGTTTATTTAATTATTTAAGAAATGGATAAGAAAAGTGATTAAATAAACTTATTTATTTAATCGAAATGAAAGAATGAACAATATAAATAAATTATTTAGATTTATTCATACGTAGATTGAATTCAAAGATTTAATTAAATATAAAAAATATTTAATTAATTACTAGACTGTTGTGATGTGACCATTTTTAGGTGTATACAGAGACCACAAGGAATGACCAATAGTTCGACGCGATGGTCAAATGCAGTGTACGAGTAAGCTGGTAATAAAAGGACTAACTTGTGGATACCTAGAGTCTTTGGGCTTTTGTTTATAAACTAAAGACTATTAATATTCCGCGCCAATGTGGGATAATGTTGATGGTTTAGGTTCTTAGCGGTTGAGCGAACTGAATTGGTTTGGAAAGTAGATTCCTAGAAACTGAATATGTATGTTTTCCATGCATTGTATCCAGCTAAGTGGTTGGGGCCGTGAGGCTGGCTGGTAAGGCTGAGGCCATGAGGCTGGCTGGTAAGGCTAAGGCCATGAGGTTAGCTGGTAAGGCTGAGGCCATGAGGTTGGCTTGTAAGGTTGAGGCCATGAGGCCAAGTTGAGAGAGTGAGAGGAAGATTGAGGCAGGATTATGCTGCCGAAATCCCTCTAGATTAAGTGTCTTGGTTGATCTCTCTTGTTAATCTGCACTGTATACTGTTTGAGAGTATTGTAACAGTGCAAAGGTTGTATGGACTGAGAGGTTGATCAGGGAAAGGTAAAAAGGAGAGAGTGAAACATAATAGGGTTGTTGCTAGTTTGTCTCCAGAATGAAACAAGGTGTAATCTATGTGAAAATGGCTAAGAGCTTAATATTTTATTGTAACTCTATTTGTTTCTGAATAATACAATGGATCAGATCTTTTTGAGTGTGGGGTTTTTTACCCAAAAGGGTTTTCCCCACTAAAATCTGTGTGTTGTTTTGTTTTGTACCATCTTTCATGTTTAATGGTTCTGTTTGTTGAATCCATTTATGCAAGTTGTTGAAACTGAATTTACATGTGCTTCTCACAGAAGGATTAATGTGGGAATTGAACTATGTTTGATTTCACTTTGTGACATAGTTGTACGCGTTTTTTAGGCAATCTATTTGAAATTAAAGTTATCGAAAGAACTATTGTTCTTGGAGGTTTCTCTGAGATGACAAATTTTCCCTACAATAGGCACCTTGACACCATTCTTGTGCACCATATAGATCTACCTCAAGTGGTTAATATTCTTCAAAGGAACCATAGATTTGATACCAATTTTTAGACATAAATGACAATTTAGAGGGCGGTGAATCAGTTTTACATTAAAACATTCAAACCCTTATTATGCATCAATATGAATGTAAACTAATGAACCATAAAAAAATTCACAACCATACACCATATTTACATGGAGAAAACATGGTGATGATTAACTCGCATATAAATAAGAATAACTACACTAATTACAAAAGGCTCACTTTTAGAATGGGTCACTTCCCAAAAGAAATGAATGGTTCACTTTCAATGGGTCACTGCCCAAAGGATTCACTCTCTAGAATAGAAAGAGAATATAGGAATACTATTACAAGGAGGTTTAATACCTCAAAGAAATAAGAATATCCACCATAATAATAGTACACTATTTACAACCTTTAGCTCACTACCTCCAACAACTTCAAGTACACTAAAAATGCAGACACTTTTTACTCACTGCTTCTAGTAGCCTTAGGTGTTTAAGCTCACACTGAGATTTCAAAACTTAATTGAATCACATCAACTCACATCACTACACATCACACAAATAACCAACACTTAAACTTGATTATATATCTTTCACGATCTCAAACAACTTCTCTAGGTTGAACTTAATGAATATGTGCATGTCAAACATGTAACCACAAAATAGGTCAACACCAAAAATTTCCAAAGTTGAATGAAGTGAAGGAAGACCAGACCTAGGGATAACTAGGACCCAAATCTACACCAACACACTACACCATACTTCCACAAATAACAAACCATCTCTGCAATTAGTGCTAGCATGCCAGGTTGGCCAAACTTGCACTAACATTGTCAAACAATCAATTCACTATTCACCAGGTCTAAAAACATCTTACAGACCATGTAGCAGTATCACACAACATCCTAGAATATTCCAGCATCATCAAAATATTCAACAACACTACTACAACCACATGCAATTAAGAACACTATCATCTTGTACACCAACCACACTACCATAGACATCAAACTCACTAACCAACCTTACAGAACAATTAAACACCAAAAATTTTAGGGGAAGGTAGATGCAAGAAATATAAGAATGTTTCACAATCTGCAAGACAAAAAACCTCAACATAGAGAAATGTAGATCAATTCCATTTCTCCTAGACAACCTTCTTCACAAGCAACACACTATCAGACACATCTTCCACTTCTGCATGATCTAGAACCTGAAACTCTAGATATAACACCTCTAAAAACCTCTGATCATCTCATCCAAAGAAAACAAGTACATATTCAACCGTGAATAAATGTGAAGAATAATGTAGAACATAACTTTGTCACCTTATACACTATTTTATTAATTTTTTCTCAAAAGCACTTGGAAACCAAGTGAACCAGCTACATCAACAACACCTACTCAACACCACAAATCCTTATCAACATGACCACACTAGAGGTTGATATAAGTTGACATATGTTGAAATCAATGACAACAATAATGACAAAAAAGTGCAACAATCTCCAACACTTTAGATCCATTCATTCACTTTTCCCAAAATCTACCCAAGGTATATTTAATTCATTTTTTGTGATTTCACATTTCTATCAATTAGTTATGCATTTTGACACCTATAAAGGATATTCTTATGTGATATGTCATAATTTGATATTCTTTATATACATTGAGGATAGTAGTCTCTTTTTATTTTATTTTGAGGAAGTATCATGGGTTTTTCCTATTCATCCTTCTATGGTCATCCTCATAAAATTCAATTGAGTCTTGATAAAATAGCATCCTATCACATCTTAGGTGGCTTGATATTTTTCCTTATCTTTATGGACTCATACCTACACTAGAAAAAACAAGGAGTTATTCAACAGAGGTTATTATTAGTGGTTATGTTGTAGGAGTGATTTTTTATAGTATTGATCTTGACACTATGTGTGTTGTATTAGCCATTGATTATCCACACACACTTTGGACTCAACTTTGGGAGATCCATGGAGAGCCTCATATCTATTTGTACCAAAAGGATCCTATTATGGATTGTCTCATTCCTCTTGTAGATGTAAATTTCATACCCTTTGAGGATGATACTTTAGAGTAGCTTGAGTATATCATAGTTCTTGCATGTTCCAATGGTTATAATACTTGTCTTCATGTTCCCACTCTTCAAATAGGGACTACATATCCATATTTGATTTTTACTAATCAGGTTGGCATCACCACATCTTTAGCCCCTATTGGTTCGATGTTGTAGGAAATTCATCATCTTCCAAACATAGCTACTTGGGATTCATATCATGTAGACATATCATCCTTTTTTGTAGAGTCCTAGATTTTAGATTTGGAGGGGATTGTAACGCTGAAAATGAAAAGGACTTTGCACAATAGACAACAAAGAAGAAGATTAGAAGCACACATGCATACAATACTAAAATCTAAAATGCAAATTCATTCGTTAAGCAACAAAGAGCATGGGAAAGTAATAACATAATTAAAACTAGAACAATATCACCAATTTTCAAACGTATTTCCATGATTCATCTCGATTTCCCTTCTCCATTTTGCTTGTGTAGTATAATTGCCCTCATATTTTCAAGTTCGTGCAAGTATAGCCTAAGATAGTGATTAGCAAAATATCAAAGATTCAAGACAAAGTGCTCTCCAAAGTTACAAAATTCACGAGAGAGATTGGAATGAAGAATGACAAATCAATTTATAGAAAATTGATTATTCGAACGATAGGTCAAGATTGAAAGATTAACGGACGGTTGAGATTGACAGATAAGACATGCATTTTGTTAACTGACAGTGATGACATGAGTGATTCGAATTAGAAATAGAATTAAAGATTAAATGAATGATTTAATCTCCAGTTCGACATTCGAAAACATTAGAAATATCTTTGCATGACAAAGATAAAGATTGATTATAACGACTCTCTATTCGAATGCACGCACAACACTTAATTAAATAAATAAGAATATTTAATTAATATGCATGTGCGTGCAAATGAGTTAGAACTGGAGGATTGCATGATTTGACGAAGAGATTACTCGAAGATGCCACTTAGACATTAAATCAATAGTTAACTAAACAATTAAAATAGATGTCGAGTCGAGTAAAAGTGAATACTTAGATAACTCACATAATTATCTAAAATATAGAGGAATGTGTTAAAATAGAATTAATGAATTAAATAATGCATTTAATTCAAGACTCGATATTCGAAGAATAATTAAATAAATAAGATTTATTTAATTAAGTGATGAAGGGGATTTTAAATGAATAATTAAATAAATAATTTATTTAATTATAGTTGAAATATGATAAAGGTAAATTAAATAATGATTTATTTAATTTGACTAGAAGGTTAATTAGTAACATAATTA
>VDFB02378212.1:0-31810 GCA_007258455.2 Sequoia sempervirens
AGAATGGTGAAATGCAGAAGGAGGAAGCAAAAAAAGATCACAACACACCTCCTTTGGACATAGAGAATACTGTAGAGCAAGAAGAAAAATTCATACAAGACAACCTGTAGAATAGAGAGGAACAAAACACTAAAGACCTGCCTCTTCCAAAAGATAAAGAGTCTGATAAAAAAGAGAATAATGCTAAGGAGGACTCTAACATTGGTGAGAAGGAAAAAGATAATGTGAAATTAGTTGAAGAGAAGAATACTGAGGATGAGTCTAGTAATACAAATAAGAAGGATGATGGAAAAGCTGAAGAATGCATTGGTGACAAGAAAAAAGCTGATAAAAAGAAGGATGAAGAAAATATGAAGACGGTTGGTGAGTCCTCCAAAGATTCTTTGAAAATATTATTAGATATGCAAGTCCAATTCCAACCAGTAGTATCAACATAGTTGTTATAGATCCCAATGCAGCAAGGCCAAGTTGACATGAATAAGATATCCTCCTTGCACAAGCTGCAACTTCACTAGTACAAAAGTAAAAACAAATGACTAAAAAAACTACTAAAAATTGGTCATGTGACCATTAGTTTGGTCACATGACCATTAGTAGTATATTGCTAGTCATTTATAATGCGACCAAATTTATGACTAAACCATTTTTAGTCATTTATTGGTTGTTTTGATTGATCAATTTGGTAGTATATTTAGTCATTAATTTAGTCATTGATTGTTGTTGACTGATCATTTATTTAGTCATGGTAGTCATTTATTTAGTCATGATAGTTGTTTATTTATTCATGGTAGTTGTTTATTTAGTCATGGTAGTCATTTAATTAGTCATTGTAGTCATTTATTTAGTCATGGTAGTCATTTATTTTAGTCATGGTAGTAATTTATTTAGTCATGGTTAGTTATTTATTTGGGTGAATCAGTGATTCAAGTTACAAATCAAATCTAACTTAATTAATCCTCACAAATTTATGCATATAAACTTCAAGTATCATAGATATTCAAATGTTGAGAGAAGCACCATGAAATGAAGACTAAAATGCTTGAACAAATATGATTGACCAAACACAAATAGATCAAAAATCAAGAGGAGCCACAACACAATATTTATGAGTTTGAAAAATTTACTTCATTAAGCCTCATTGGAAAATCAAAACCTCAATGGTTACAACATTTATTGAAGAATTCAAAAAGGCATAAAAATAGAGAATCACTTTGTATCAATGAATTTCTTTACTTGAAAGTTTCATTTGGATTTGAAACTCAAAAACCAAATGAAACTCAAGAACCTTTAGAACAATTAAACTTTACAGATCTTTACAACACAATTAGTACACCAGAACATTAGAGATGAGCTTCACTTCAATTTCGAATTGAAGTTAATGATTGGATAAGCTGAGAATAGGATAATGATAGTTTCTTCATTGCCAATAATTTTCCACATTTCAATGTGCCCTGCAACCAAAAAAATCATCAAAAAATGGTCCCTTTATATATGTAAATCTACCAGTCACAAAATAAAGGGTCATTTCTAATATACAATTCCCAACATTTCAACTTTATACATTTCCCATCCAACTGCAAATTTGACAACACATTTAAAAATCCACTTAATTTTGAACATTTTATGTAAATTATGGTATATTTTTATGAATATGACCAGACCCAACCATGCTCAACCTTGGAAACAAAAACTCGACAAAAAGCTAAACCTAGACTCAAACAGACAACATGGATTCCAACATTAACACCAAGGAATAGTTCACTTAAAAGAAACAAGCACATGAAAATAAATACACTAAATGCTTCAATCGACTTAAGGATTTTACAATTTGACCTTTCACTTCTCCAATTTGGCGAGCTACAGCCTGAAAATAAGGTTTCAACGAGGGTTTTAGAGTATGTTTTAAAAATAAAAATTATGGCCAAGATCCTAATACTGAGCACATTTAGGTTTTAACATTAGGGCATCCTTTACCTACGTTTTTTGTTGCTTTCCTGCTGCTATTGGATTCGGCTCCTCCAAAATCTTCCTCGCTGGTATTGGTTTTGGATCCTATGAACTCTTATGCTGCTAATGGATTCCTTGGTATTGACCTTTCACTTCTCTAATTTGGCGAGCTATAGCCTAAAAAATAAGGTTTCAATGAGGGTTTTAGAGTATGTTTTTAAAATGAAAATTATAGCCAAGATCCTAATACTGAGCACATTTAGGTTTTAAAATTAGGGCATCCTTTACCTACATTTTTTGTTGCTTTCCCTGCTCCTATTAGATTTGGCTCCTCCAAAATCTTCCTCGTTGGTATTGGTTTCGGCTCCTCCAAACTCTTCCGCCGCTATTGGTTTTGACTCCTCCAATTTTTGGCCCTAAAACTGCTTAACTAGCCGAATCTACTGCTACAAGATTGACTGGTGGATCTAGGTAACGATCTCGATCCAGAGTTGGACATGGGGCTCCTCAGTAAAATAAATATATGGTAGTAGGGACAATGGAGAGACAAGATCACAAACACGAGGGGCATCGAGAACAATCATGTAAGGCCCTACCATACCATTAGTGAAATAGTTACACTTCATGTGTTTCTTTTACTAGGTGCCAATATTATTTAATAGATGAGCTATATTAGTGAAATATGTGAACCTTATCTAATACTTATGATCAATAATTTAATTTGGAAAAATGGTACTCACAATATCAATAATAATATGACTATCTTTACTAATTCTAATTTTATCATTAATACTATTATTAATTTTAATATCATTAATACATAAATTGATACCATTATTAATTTTATTGTTCTTAGTAATAATAATATTTAACCTAATATCGTTACTCATATTGTGTTACTTTTATTATGGATTTCACTGCGAATAATACCAATTCACCCTCTTATAAAATAGTATTATTATTAGCGAAGTGGTATTAACATTAATGTTAGACTTAATATTAATGTGATTATTGATGGAGATGATAATAATACTATTATCAATAGCA
The DNA here is from genome assembly GCA_007258455.2 of Sequoia sempervirens. Taxonomy (NCBI): domain Eukaryota; kingdom Viridiplantae; phylum Streptophyta; class Pinopsida; order Cupressales; family Cupressaceae; genus Sequoia; species Sequoia sempervirens. Next base: position 2,995 of record VDFB02378212.1, read on the forward strand.
TATTTTGCAAGGTTATTCCAAATGTTAACAATATAATGTTTTCTTTATTAAACATAAATTTAACTCGAGCTTTTATCTGAGTGTGGGGTGCTAAGGAAGATTAGGGATGCAAATTGGTGGATAGAAACTTAAATGAAACTTATTATACTTTCATAAAGCTCACTTATATCCCTTCCTAACTCGCAATAACCTTTTTTATGATGGTGCCGAAGGGTCATTTAAGGCAAAGATCACCCAACAAGGAAAGTAGACTTCCTTGAATAAGATGCTGCATAAACTCGATGCCTTATTAATGTTTTATGTCAGAGTAGTGTTATGTATTTATTGTCTTTATCATTTCTTTATGCTCGCCACCAGTGAATGTCTCTTCAGATCTTGTGTGCATGATTTTCTTTTGGCTCTTTGATCAGTAATCATACTGCTACACTAGCCAATGGTGTGTTGTCTATGTATATTACGTAACACTCACTTACTCATTGATGGTGCTCTAGACATGGTTGGTTGAAAAAGATTTGGTTGGATAGATGACAGATTTAATTTTACTTATTTTGGGGGGATGGACTGGGAATTTAAGGTGCTAGTCATAATGAGGGAGAGGGGAGATTTCATGGGGTCTACAGCCCAAAATGTTAGATTAGAAACATCACGCAAAGAGAGCCAGGTACCAGTAGTGAGGAAAATAGACCATGGAATAGTTGCAGCCTATGGAGGTTGAGGAAGGGTGGATAGTAACAGAGAGAGAAGAAAAAAGAGTTAAGGGTGGAAGCACAAGAGAATGGTGGGGAATTGGGAGGTATCCTGTCAAGCAGTTCATGTCTCTTATTTGATATGAAAGATACAACAATAGTTTCCATGGATTCAAGGAGGGGTGAGCACATATGATGTAGTCATTGTAGTCCATGAGTTTATATCTCTCTGACACGATGCTAGCAAAGGTTGTGGAATTTGGCATTACACATGCAAATTGCATCTGCCTAAATATGAACAGGTGCAGAGTCATTCACAGTGCATTTACCCCATCTCCATGTGTGTGTGTGAGCATATATTTTGATGAGTGTCCATACCCCATTCCAAAGCCCCTGAGAAAAATTGTAGGCAAAGTGGATGCTGAGAAAAATTGCAGAACCTATCCTTACACCCATTGACTCCATTTGCTTAAAATTTTCTAGAGCCTCCTCAACAAATCCATTTTATGCATATCCTGCAAATACTGCACTCTTTGAGACCAAATTCTTTGAGGCATTCTTTCAACCAATTCGCGTGACTAGTCTACACACCCAAATTTGCACACATATTGACCAGGGAAATTGCAACTGCAACTTGTTTACGAAACGTCTTCATCCTATACGCTTGGTCAATGTACATACCTGATTTCAAGCTCCCATTTTCGGCGTATATAGAGGATACTATTAAAAGTGTGGATTCTGAATCAGCATGATACAATTTTTGCAGAGTCTTGAGGTAACTCGATGGCCATGTCTTCAGTTCTTTTGCTTTGTTTGAGAAATCTATATGCAGCTAGACCGTTTTTGTTGTAATTCATTTCATTATAAAGCAATTTTATTTATTTTTATCTATTAAAGGGAAGCATTGGTTGTAGTTTTATGTGTGAAAGGATATAGGTAACCAACCCACAACTGTTTACTTCTTTTATAACAAATGAAGGAATATTTTACAATAATACACACTAAATAAATAGAAAAACAAACAAACTATTATACTAAACAAATTAAATAATTACTGGGAATAGAAAGAAATTCTAGAATTTCATTATTTTTTTGGTTTCCTTAAGATACGCTAAAGATCTCAGATATTTGAAACTTGATGGAATTTTTGACAGGAAATTGTTTCTAATGTCTAGGGTATTTAGGTTGACCATATTTCCAAAAGTTGGAGGCAAGGCTTCTAAACAACAAGAAAAAAAATATAGCTCTCCCAAATAGAGGATCTCTCCAAATTCTAAACTTTGTGGAAACATGGTTCGAAAGGGACATTGCTCAAACAATTAAATATTGCAAGGAAATCTCAATTAAATCTCTGACAAAACTTTGAGGTGTGCTAATGAAAATTGAAGGGCAGACCTACATTAGCTTGCTTTACTTTTTCACTAATAAATAAAATAGTTGAATAGTTGTGTGCGGTTGAACCTAGGTAAAGCTCTGACAAAATATCTAAGGTCTGCAAATGAAAACTTTATAATAGAAAGGAAGACCTATAGTGGCTTGTTTTACTTTTTACTACTAAATAAAATAGTTGGATGTTTATGTACATTTGAACATAGGTCAGATTTAAATCTCCCTCATATTTATTCTCTCACAACCTCGCCACATGCCCGCTGAGACTATGGATTTCCTTATGCCATGAGGGAAGTTTGAACTTGAGCTACTCACTTTCATGAACTTTAAGAATTGATGATGCTTTTACTATGAAATAAATACAAAATTAATCTGTGAACGACCAAAAGACCAATGGAAAATAAAGTAATATTTATTGTTTGTAATGAAGTGAAGTTAACCAATAGACATCATCTTGGGCAAAGAAAGTAGTTTTTTCATTCTTACATATGTTGGTTGTATTATATTTTATGTATTGCACTCTACACAATAACGGTTTCAACTACCCTTGGGTATACTCCACCATAACCAAAAGTAAAGGGAAGGATATTGGCCATAGCTGAATTTAAAGACCTTGACCTTGAAGCCTCTGCCATGCTTTCACCTATGGAAACTTTTTGAACTACCACAATATCTCCCTTCAAACCCTTTAATAATCACAATGGTGAGATTTACGATTACATTTTAATATTATTTTTTTCTTAGAGAATTTTAGTTAGAGTATTCATTTATTATTATTATTAAATTAATAATCATTATCATTGTCAATAGTCATTGAGTATGCTTACAATAGTATTGAGTCTATGGTCAATCTTTAGGAGGATAAAGTGGGGTTGTGATTATGTTTGTTTTGATATATATATTTTTTATGGTGAAGTTATGCATATCATATGCGTTATAGTATTGAGGTTTTTAGAAAGTTATGGTAGTGTCAAATTATTGAAAGAAATGAGCATTCTCTAAAAATTTATAGTTGATCAATCTATAAATCCATAATCGAATATAGTTAACGTGAAAGTTGCATTGTCATTAAAATTCTCATGCATGTATCTCTATAAAACCTCAAGTTTTATTGCTGCTCAACATTGAATAATTTGATGATTATCATCGTACACCCAATATTTTCTAGTTGTCTTCATTATTAGGGGTAAATATTCTAATGATATATCTAGTTTACTAACGATTGTAATAGTATAAACCATATAATTAAATATGTCATTTAATAAAAGTAAATATGTTGACTCTATAGGAACTATTGCCTCTTTTTGTTATACTTGAATTGTCTTTTTTGTGCCTTTGTGCTTGGTGTTTTGGAATTCGTCTAGAACAAGTTGCTTATGAGCTATAGATTTCAACTTAATATGTAAGATATGATTTTCATTAATTTTTTACTATCATTGAGAGTACCTTCTTTCCATGTGTTTCCTTCTTTAAGTTTAATTTAAATAAAATGTGACATTGTGTTAGTGTAAGAGCATGATATAAGGTCCTTTATTTAAATTTTGGAAGTTAAAAGGGTGGGGTTGTTATTATCCATTCTTTAGTTAACAATAAAGTTATTTTAATTAGGATTAATTTTCGTGTATCATTATAATGCTCATATTTCTACTAATTTTGTCTTGAAACCGTATTGTTAAATTATGATTATATTCTATCATTTCACATAAAATCCAAGTTGTTAGTTTGAGTTATAATCGAGTTTCTATATTGTTATATGTAGGAGCTATTTCATGAAGCTCAAATATGGTCTATCTAATTGATATATAATTTCAAACAATGTTTAGTTTAATGACTAAATGTATCATAACGACTATGACGGTTGTTATGTTTCTTCTTATCATTCCTCTTAATTAGGATTGTTGGCCTTGTAGAGAGACAAATATTATGTCCTACTAGTAAATTGTCATGTAAGCGTGATGTGCATTGTTCACGAACAAATTGTCTTTTTAAAATTGTGCATATCCTTAGCAGGTTTTCTGATCCCTGGCTTCACCTAAGTGGGTGGCAGCCGACTATGAAACTATCTGGGGAAAAGGGCCCTAGAAAGGGTTGCATACCCAATTTATTAGTGTATAATGAATGGACTAGAGGCATAATATGAAGTTAAGTAGAGAATTGAGTTTAGAGTATGTTAGTGTAATTGGGTTATGAGTGTGAGTGTGGTGGAGTCATCCTTGAACCTAAGAGTTATCCCTTTTCTATCCAACCATGTGTGAGATGGTTGAAGTCTAATTGTTGAACTACGATTCCTCTATGAAATATATACGTAGGAAAGACCATCGGAGACGAGCCCCGAGAAGTTAGGTTTGTCCCCTAGGCTTGTCCTCTTATTAAATATTTAAAGTTACTATTGATACATATATATTATTTGCATAACTTGTGACTTGAACTAAGTCTATGTTTATTGATGAGTTACTGGAACTAATCAAGCCTACCTTAGTGATGTGGATTCTATATCTCCATTTGAAATTGGACCATGATTGTCAATTCAGTTGTGTTGATGGCCAAGGTCTTTATTAATTATTGGTCTAATGTTTGTTAGGATTTCATGAGGTTCATGTGTAGGAAGCAGTCTTTGGGAATTGTGTTGGTGTTTATGGTCAAAATTTGAAGTTTGTGTTTTTTCCTTAAGTGTATTTTAGTGTAAAATCTTGGGCATTACAGATCAAATTTTTTTTCCTAATGCGTTTGTCCGAATTGTGGATGCTCCAACTTAGTGAGTGAGTGCCGAGGAGGGTCCCGTTGCGGTAGATCCATGTTAGTAAGGTGCTCCAACCTGGTTATGTATCCTTAAGCATACAAAGAGTGTGTTATCGAGAAGTAGATTTACCCCTATAGGGTTTATTAATTTGTTTATTGATGTTTCCCACCCCCTAAAAAGGATTAGGGTTTGTTTCTTGCTTCCTGATTTCAAATTAAATAAACTAGACAACTGATAAATCTCCCACTTATGCCCCTAATAAATTATAATATTATAATATAATATTGTAATATAATATAATATTGTAATATAATATAATATTATAATATTGTAATATAATATAATATTATAATATTGTAATATAATATAATATTATAATATTGTAATATAATATAATATTAATATATTATAATATAAATATAATATTATAATATAATATAATATAATATTATATTATAATATTGTAATATAATGTAATATAATATAATATTATAATATTGTAATATAATATAATATTATAATATTGTAATATAATATAATATTATAATATTATAATATAATATAATATATATTGTAATATAATATAATATTATAATATTGTAATATAATATAATATTATAATATTGTAATATAATATAATATTATAATATTGTAATATAATATAATATTATAATATTGTACTATAATATAATATTATAATATTGTAATATAATATAATATTATAATATTGTAATATAATATAATATTATAATATTGTAATATAATATAATATTATAATATTATTATAATATTGTAATATAATATTATAATATTGTAATATAATATAATATTATATATATTGCAATATTATAATATTATATAATACAATATTATAATATAATATATATATTATATTACAATATTATAATATAATATAATATTATATTACAATAATATAATATATATATTATATATTACAATATTATAATATAATATAATATTATACAATATTATAATATAATATTATATTGCAATATTATAATATAATATTATATTACAATATTATAATATTATATTATATTACAATATTATATTATATTATATTATAATATTATATTTATATTATAATATAATATATAATATAATATATATAATAATAATATATATTATATAATAATATTATTAGTATTATTATTTTTTGATCGGTAATCGCTTTTGACTGGAGCTTCGAACCAGTGGGGTCACAATGGGGACCCCATCCTTGAGTACATGCTGAGGTATTAACACCTCCTTGATTTGCCTCCTGCTATTGTCTCCTTCTTCCTTTCTTTCCTCCCGTCTTCTCTACTTCTTCCTCCTCGGGCCTCCCTTCCTCCATTACCCCTTCCTTCCTACTTCCTTCCACCGTCACCCCTACCCCCTTTCTTCACTTCCTCCATCACCCCTTTGTCTCCCATCCTTCTTCTTTCTTCCTTTTCTTCCTCCCATTTCTCTGCTTCCTCCTCGGATCTCCCTTTCTCCTGTCTCTCTTGCAACCTCTACTCCACTCCTCCTCTCCTCTGTCACCGCCATCTTCTCCGCTTCCGCCTCGAGCTCACCCCTCCTTCCTATCTCCTTCCTCCTATCCCTTCACTTCTTATCTCTCCAATCCTCCCTCCTAGCTAGTTCACTCCCTAATACACCTTGCACCATTACCACTGTATTCCTCTGGCGCCAACTCCTTACTCCTGCCGTGGGGTCTGTGTGGCCTGAACACTACTATTGATTGAGACCTCGAACTGCATCTGTAGCCACCAACAGAGAGCCTCCTTTGTGCGATGGGGAGAGTTTTGAACCTACAACGCCCTATCAACAAGGCCCATGACTTTACTATCACACTGCGGGGTGAACACCATATATTATATAATATTATTATATTATATTATATTATAATATAATATGTATAATAATAATATATATTATATACAATATTATAATATTATAATATAACATTAAATGCATTATAATATAAATATAATATTATAATATTAATAATATAATAAATTATATAATATAAGTATTATATTATATTATTATATAATTATATAACAATAGTATAATATTATATAATATATATATAATAATATATATTATAATATATACTATTATATTATATTATTATTATATATATAATATTATATAATTAAATATATTATAATATTATATTATTAGTTCCCATTGATAGGTAGGTTTACTATTGCAATCGTTGAATTTACTTTTGAAATAGTTGCTTGGCCAATCAAATTGCATTGTTTAAAATATTTGTCTTTTTCCTATAGTTGGGATTTAAGGAAATATTTTTTGTGTTTGGAAATTATGATTTATCTCTTTTTTTATTGGTTGGAGTAGGTCTATTATTTATTTTCATTTAAGTAAATTAGGAAAATAGAGGGACATTATATATTCTAAAAAATATTAAAGCAGTGGGTGCAAATTGTGCGAGCTTTGGTGGCAGGCTAGTGGATACTGAAGCAGTGAATGCATGTTTAATGCATTAAATGCAAATTGTACGAGATGTGTTGGAGGGCTGGTGGGTACACAAGCAATGAATGCATAGTTAATTCATGAAATCTCAAGCGATTGCTGGGTTTTATTTGTGCTTATTCTTATTTGTTTATTGTTTGTTGAAAAGCTTGTGTGTTTTTAGCTCAGTGTTCCTCTCTTCCATGTTAGTTATTCTGTGTAGTGCTTGAACGTGGGAGGAGCTATAGGAATAGTGCACTACTGGTGAGTGGATCATCTATCTATTTACAATACTTGATAAGTAGAAGTATTTCTTGCTGTTACAAGGACGAATGGGGAAAGTGGGTATAATAGATGACATATGCTATGTAACCCATAAACATGGAACAGTTGAAGCGAATGAGTAGGTGACTAATGCAATAAACGAGAATTATCACAGGAAAAATGAGAATAAACACAAATAAAACCCAACACTCGCATACTAGTGAGTGGCTCATTTATCTGTTTATGATAAATTTTTGCAAACATCCAAAATTGTAAATTTTATGAATTTTATAATTTTTTTCATTTTATGCATACTGCTTTAGTATGCATTCACAAATTGCATACCCACATCTGCCTCCACAAATATTTGTACACAATTTTCCTCCATAGTTGACAAGACCTTGCTCAAATTTTGGAGGCATATGATGCATTAACTATGTATTCATTGCTTGAGTAGCCACTAACCTATTAGCAAAGCTCACAAAATTTGTATTTAACGTTTGAATGTTTGCAAAAATTTATCATGTTGGTCATTTTTTTTGTAAATTTTATCATGTGCTTATGTGTTTCATGTTTATGAATAACATATTATATGTCATGGACTATGCTCATTTGTCTAATTTTCCTCTGTGACAGGAACCATTGCTTGCAATTGGAGTCGGATGGAAAGATCTATATGACTACAAATATTCTTGGTTGTTGAACAAGAAACTGGAAGGTTAGATTCTCGTATCATTCTTCCCCTTTCTTTCCAATCAATTTTAAGTCTTCCAATGTGTCTAAAAATTATGCCTTGGAAGAGTTGTGAACAATAAAGGAGAAGTCTGGTTTAAGAATTTGTCTTACCGAATAGACTGATGAGTATAGTGAATGGAATTCCATGTAATTCATAAACATGAAACTATTTTTTGGCCAAAAGCAAGTCACTTTTGCAATCAGAGTTATGTATAATTACAAGCATGTGATATGCAATCCATATGCAATGTTTCACTTTGTACACTGATCAGATTGTATAATTTAAGTATATTTTCCTGTATCTATTTTTCTATTCACTGCAGTAGCCCTAATATTCATTTTCTTGTAAGCAAATTAGAAAAATAGAAGTACTTGACAAAATTTGGAAAATATCTCTAATGCATCGTAAAGTAGTGAATGCATAGTTAATGCATAAAATACTATGCCAATACTAGCATAGTTGTATTTTCCTTTGATATGGTCAACTGGTGAGACAAATTCAATAATCTAAATATAAGTAATTTTATTTCTATAGTGAGTTTTGTTTGAGAAATTTTCCCAGTAAAGCAATGCTTTTTTAGCCTAAGTTTGTAGTCTATTATTAAATAGGCTGTTAGCCCTTACAATAAAGTTTTAATTAACTAGTGGACCTTTTTTCATTAGTTTTGTTGCTTTTTCTTAGAAACAGAGGAAAAATGTCCCCGTACTTCTATGCTCTTGCAACTAGAGATATTGCTTGCTGTTACAAGCCCTATGCAATGTCCCTCCATTTTGGCCTTACTTGCTCTCCGGGTAAGTAGTTATCCATTATATCATGTATTTCGTTGGTTATTATATCATTAAAATTGTGGAGAACTTAATAGTTTGATGGCCTTGTTAGATTAGTTGATTAGATTAAAATTTTAAATTGCTAAGGCCCCACCCTCTTATCCCATACTAGTAGGTATCTTATTTGTATTATGGGTGGATCTATTTAGTGATAATTAAATTGATGTATATAGGTAGACAAAAAAAAGTATATATATATTAGAAGATAATAGTAGAGCAAAGACTAGTAAACAAATGTATGATGGAAGCAAATGTAGGGCAAGTGTTTAAATGATATATTAATACTTATAGTAAGTAATAAATGGGAAAAATAAGTAAACGTGATGGTATAATGGATAGAAATAAATACTATTAATGTGATGATCGTTATCCAAATGTTTAAGGAGTTTCTAGAGGCTCTTATATTCAAAGTAATATTATGTTATGATAGGTATTGAATGGTGATTTGAGAAAATGCAAACCTTGTGGGTAATGAAGGCTAAAATGTAATATCTCTAAAAGGAGACTATATTAATGTATACTAAAGTGATAAAAAATATGAATATATTTGTCAATATGTATATGATCCATAATTAGGCATATTCAAATAATGCGTCATAAAAAAAAATATCATAGTAAGTAGATAAGAAATGTGAATCAATTTGATAATAGAGGGGTAATATCACATGTGAAGAGTTACCATCATAAATAACTATAAGTTATCACATGTGAAACATAAACCTATTGGCAACACAAGGGCAGACAACTGAGAAGGGGGGTGAATCAGTTGTCACAAAAATTATACAAATTAAAATTATTCTCAGATTTGATATATAAACATGAAAGCATAAACCATCACCACATCAGAAATGCACATAACACCAAGATTTTTTATGTGGAAACCCTGTTAGGGGAAAAACCAAGGTGGAGGTTAGTCCATAAGATGATACTCTGTTAAAAGTATAAAGGAATTATAAATGGGGAATGCACATGCATTCAAGGGCACTGCATAGAGCTCACTGCTCAAATACAAAAAGAATTACTGTCTAAAGGAAGACACATTGTCTTACAAAAACATTCAGATTACATCCACAAGATTTTGAACTGAGAAAATAGCATCTGCTAATACCTGATTATAGTTCCGGTTAAGCACATAAACTCTGCTCACTCTTCTTCACACTTTACTTCTTCCTTCAAATGATTAGAACATTATTCACACACAACACTCACACAAAATTCACACCATGCCTTCAAATGGAATAAAAAATCGCTCATATATATCCACAAATAAGGATAACATCATCTACATGTTGGCTTTAACAAATTATAAAATATGCACAAACTGTCAGCCCAATCCATAAAAAAATTTCAATGCACACCAACCAATGTTGGCCACAACATAGTGAAGACCCAAAACAACATCCTTGAACATGAACCACCTTCAAAAATTATGCCTCGAAGACCACAACACACTACAATCACCCTATTAGCCATGAACATGAAAAACATGAACTCACAAAAGAAAATCACCAATCGCGATGACAACGATTAATGTAGATGTACAACATAAATAGAGCATGATCTAGAAAGATCCACAAGCATCATGAATCACCATAGGAGCATCCACAACAACTCAAGTTACTAGAATCACATCATCTTCTTTTAGGAATACCAACTGAAGCAACAAAACAACTGTCAGAACACAAATACTCATAACTTGATCAAATATTCATGCGGATCTCAGAAAATTTACGTGGATAAACTAGATATACTAGACAATAAACCCTTTAATCCAAAACCTCTGATCATCAACATACTGAGCTAGCCAACAACATGGTGGCAATATTGAACTTCACTGCATCACTGACAACCTACAACTTATTTTATTACAATTTTCTCAATATCCTCAACATATACAACCTTAAAGACATTAATTCCAATAGTGTTGACATAAATGACAACCACATATCAGCAATATCCAACAACCTCCCCCTTTGTTATTGATGGCAACACATGATGTGAAAAACACCATCAACTTAACTTTTCTCCCCCTTAGATTTTGACTATTTTCTCCTCAACTCTTTCACAGTTTTTCATATGACTTCTCCCCCTTTGACATCAATGAAAAAGATACACTATATATTTCTCCACACAAGCTCTGAACCACATTTCTAAACATCTGATTACTCCCCCTAAGTAGCAACCACCACAACATCAATCCAGATCAAGATATGACTATGAAATGCACAGACTGATGCAAGCCAATGCATCTTAATTCTAATTAGGAGGGGTAATCACCCCTAGCTTCCCTCTGAGATACTCAAAAGTATCCTTAGGAAAGGGCTTGGTAAAGATATCTGCAATCTGTTCCTTAGTGGGCACATACTCCAATTTGACTTCCTTTTCACTCACCTTCTCTCTCAAAAAGTGAAACTTGATAGATATATGCTTGGTTTTTGAATGCAGCACTGGATTCTTAGAAATGTTAATTGCACTTGAATTATCATAGAATATAGCAATAGGTTTATCATACACAACTCTGATATCTTTCAATATCTACTTCATCCACAATACTTGAGTACAATTGTTAGCAGCAACAATGTATTCAACTTTTGCAGTAGATAAGGAAATGACATTCTGCTTCTTAATTAACCATGAAATCAACTTCTTTCCCAAGAAAAATGCACCACCACTAGTACTTTTTCTGTCATTCACATCTCCTATGCAATCAACATCAGTAAAAAAACTCAAAGTAAGGTCATCTTCTTTAGGATACCACAAGCCAAAATCATCTGTCCCCTTCAAGTACCTAAAAAATCCTTTTCACAACTATCACATGAGATTCCTTAGGATGAGCTTGAAATCTTACAACAATGCTTATGACATTCATGATATTAGGTGTAGTTTGAGTCAAATAAAGCAACCCACCAATCATGGATCTATATCTAGTCTGATTTGTTTTAGGAGAATCATCATCTTGTGTCAACTTACATCCAGTCACCATAGGTGTACCAATTATCTTTGAATCTTCCATACCAAACTTATTTAGCAATTCTTTCACATACTTGGACTGAGATATAAAGATCCCCTTATCTAGTTGAGTAATTTGCAATCCCAAAAAGAATTTCATTTCTCCAATCATAGAAATCTCAAACTCACTCTACATCTCATCAACAAACTTCATGCACAAACTATCATCTCCTCCAAAAATGATATCATCAACAAAGACTTCAACAATCAAATCTTTATCATGATCAATCTTGAAATACAAACTACTATCAATAGTACCTTTATTAAATCCAAGCTTCAAAAAATACTTTTCCAATTTGGCATACCATTCTCTTGGGGCTTGCTTAAGTCCATACAACACTTTCTTCAGCTGATAAACCATATCTCCCTGATCAGCTAATTGAAATCCATTAGGTTGCTCAATATACACTTGTTCTTCTAGTTCACCAGTTAGAAATGCTGACTTGACATCCATTTGATAAACCTTGAAATTTTTGTAAGTAGCATAAGCAAGAAATAGTCTCACAACTTCAATCCTAGCAACATGAGAAATTTTTTCTTCAAAGTCAATTCCTTCCATCTGAGAATATCCTTTACGCACAAGTCTTGTTTTGTTTCTAACAACTTCACCTTTCTCATTCAATTTTTTCTGAAAGACCCATTTAGTTCCAATTATATTTTTGTCCTTAGGTCTAGGAACAAGAATCCATGTATCATTCTTCTCAATTTTTAGTAGTTCTTCTTTCATTGCTTCCACCCAATGTTCATCTTTGCATGCTTCATTGACACTATTAGGCCCAGTCTTCGAAATCAAAACAATATTCTTCTTCAATTCTTCTCCTAGTTTGAACACCTTTGTTCTTATCACCTATAATCTGATCTTTTGAATGATTTAGTCTTACATACCTTGGAGTTTTAGGATGTTCTTGAACTTTAGGCTCTTGTGATCTCACTTCTACACTTTCACTAGTTCCTTCCTCTTAATTTTCCTAATTCACCGAAATGATCTAAACTTGATTTGGAGTCTGAACTTTATTTCCTTTATTTGAACTATCATTCTGATTGTTTGAAACATATCCAAAGGTTCTGGATGATCTAACTATGTCTTCATCAACCTTGACATTATCACTTTCAATTACTTTCCCAATATCTTATTGTAGCACTGTAGGCTTTACTTTTAGTAGAATAACCAAGAAAGATTCCTTCATCACTTCTAGCATCAAAATTTCCTATGTATTCATCTCTTTTGATAAAGAATTTAAAATCCCAAAGATTTTGAAGTATCTAACAGTAGGTTTATGACCATACCATAGCTCATAAGGAGTCTTATCAGTATCACCTTTTATTTGTACCTGGTTGAGAGTGTAAAGATAATACTCACAGCTTCTCTCTAGTAGATATGAGGAACATTTCCTTCCAACATCACAAATTCCTAACAACTTCTTTGAATTGTCCTGTTCTTCCTTTCCATAACTCCATTTTGCTGAGGGGTCCGTGGGAGAATTGTCTCTTTATCCCATGCTCTTTACAAAAAAGAATTAAACTCATCCGAAGTGAATTCAATTCCACTCTATTTGATCTCAGACATTTAATCTTTAGACCTATCTCTATCTCAACCATAGCCTTAAAAATCTTGAATTTCTCTAGAGCTTCAGATTTTTCCCTTAAGAAAGTAACCCACATCATTCTAGAATAATCATCAATAAGTAACATGAAATACCTATATCCTTGTAAACTTATGATTCTAGAAGGACTACATAAGACAGTATGTACAAGCTCCAAATTTGAACAATGTTGTTTTCCCCGGAATGAAACTCTAGTTTTCTTCCCTAACTGACATTCCTTGCATATAGTATTAGTAGGTTTTATCAACTTAGGAAGATCTCTCACAACCTGAGTAGAACTTATTTTGATAACATTTTCAAATTTTACATGACACATTCTCCTATGCCACAACCAACTTTCATCAACTTGAGCAATCAGACAACTTTTACTAGCAGCACTCAGGTGAAAGATATTACCTTTTGTTTTTGTACCTGATGCAATCACATTTCTAGAACTCCCCAATATTCTACACTTTCCATCCTTGAATTGAAGATTGTATCCCTTGTCAACCATCTGTCCAACACTTAAGAGATTATGCTTCAAACCTTCCACATATAGAACATCATTAGTATTATGTGTACCATCAAGAGAAATGGATCTTTTTCCACGGATTACACCAGATTTGTCATCACCAAATCTTACAATGCCACCATCATACTTTTCCAAGCTCAAAAATTTACTTTTATCACCTGTCATGTGATGAGAGCATCCACTGTCAATCACCCATTCATCTTTTTCTTCAACTTTGGCAGCTAGAGCTTTCTCCACATTTGTGCAACTAGCAATTTCAGTAGGTATAGGATCATTTTCCTTGATAGCAATAAATACCCATTCATCCTCACTTACATTCCCTTTATCAGATTCATCATCAGTCACACCTTCATCAACAACAAAATAACACTTTCTTTGGAATCTAGGCTTGTTAGATCTTGGCTTAGGAACTATTTCTGGACACCTTGAGGAAAAATGACCTATCTTATTGCAAGAAAAACACTTAATAAGAAATTTCCCTTTATACTTACCTTCTCCTCTGGCTTCCCTCTTGACAATAAGTGCTTCAAGCTGGTCTAGTTTTCTCTCTTCTTCTTCAATCTCTCATTTCCTCCTCATACTTGAAATTTTTTCCAGAAGAACTTTCTCCTAGATCATATCTCTGCTTATCCTTTCCAGAGATAATAGCCTTGAATGCAGATTCTATCTTAGGAAGAGAATCACCAAAATCACTTAACTCAAAAGCAGTAAGCTTACCAATCAAGATATCTTTGGTTACATTTGTCACAATTCATATGTCCTCAATAACTATAGATTTAGATTTGTATGCAGCAGGAAAGGATCTGAGCACTTTAGCAACAATCTCTAATTCTTCCAATGTTCCACCGACACATCTGATATTACACACAAGTTCATTCACTCTCTGCATAAAAGAAGTGATGTTCTCATCTTTACCCATTCTCAACATTTCATATATCCCTTTTAGGCTTTGCAACTTAGCAATCTTCACATGAGCATCACCTTCATACAAAGTTTTCAACTTTTTCCAGATCTCATAAGCAGTCTTCAGATCTATTACATTTGTCATATTAGAATCCGTCAGAGCTCTCAACAATGCTTCCTCAGCCCTGATATTGTACTCGGCTTCCTTAATCTCATCTGCAATAGAAGAACCATTCTGTGGAATGATATACCTATTATCTATAATTTTCCAGTAAGGTTCACCAATGCATCTCACATGACACTCCATTCGAGTCTTCCATAAAGAATAATTAGTTCCATCAAATCTTAGACTATCCTTCTTATATGTCACCATCCCGTATCACCTCAAGCTATTGAAATTCTTATGAGGAACTTGCTCTGATACCAATTGTTGGCAACACAAAGGCAAACAACTGAGAGGGGGGGTGAATTAGTTGTCACAAAAATTATAAAAATTAAACTTATTCTTAGATTTGATATATAAACATGAAAGAATAAACCATCACCACATCAGAAACACACATAACACCAAGATTTTTTATGTAGAAACCCTGTTAGGGGAAAAACCATAGTGGAGGTTAGTCCACAAGATTATACTCTGTTAAAAGTATAAAGGAATTATAAATGGGGAATGCACATGCATTCAGGTACACTGCCTAGAGCTCACTGCTCAAATACAAAAAGAATTACTGCCTAAAGGAAGACACATTGTCTTATATAAGCATTTGAATTACATCCGCAAGATTTTGAACTGAGAAAATAGCATTTGCTAATGCCTGATTATAGTTCCGGTTAAGAACATAAACTATGCTCACTCTTCTTCACACTTTACTTCTACCTTTGAATGATTAGAAAATTATTCACACACAAAACTTACACACCATTCACACCATGCCTTCAAATGGAATAAACAATCACTCATATATATCCACAACTAAGGATAACATCATCTACATGTCGACTTTAACAAAATATAAAATATGCACAAAATGTCAACCTAATCCATAAACAATTTTCAATGCACACCAACCAATGTCAGCCACAACATAGTGAGGACCCAAAACAACATCCTCGAACATGAACCACCTTCAAAAATTATGTCTCGAAGATCCACAACACGCTACAATCACCCTGTTGGCCATGAACATGAAAAACATGAACTCACAAAAGAAAATCACCAATCGCGATCACAATGATCAATGCGGACGTACAACATAGATAGAGCACAATCTAGAAATATCCACAAGCATCATGAATCACCACAGGAGCATCCACAACAACTCAAGTTACTAGAATCACATCATCTTCTTTTAGGAATATCAACTGAAGCAATAAAACAATTGTTAGAACACAAATACTCATAACTCGATCAAATCTTCATGTGGATCTCAGAAACTTTACATGGATAAACTAGATATACTGGACAATAAATACTTTAATCAACAACCTCTGATCATCAACATAATGAGCTAGCCAACAACATGGTGGCAATACTGAACTTCACTACATCACTGACAACCTGCAACTTATTTTATTACAATTTTCTCAATATCCTCGACATATACAACCTTAAAGACATTAATTCCAATATTTTTGATATCAATGGCAACCACATATCAACAATATCCAACAAAACCTAGATGAAGAGAGTTATTTATCAATATGATTAATGCATAAAGTTTTCTATTGATTCATTTTATTATTCTATACATTTTTGGTCTATATTTATACATGTGTAGAAGTAAAATATTTCATGAATAATAATATAAAAAGAAAATGTTTCATATACTAATAAATGAACCATGATAATAATATGTAACCTTGTGTCAAGATGAATCAATCAATGTTCCAAATGGGTTTGCATAATCAAGTGTTGCAAGCCCTTCTCTTTCTACCGTTGATTTGTATGTATTATATTTTGGTTACAAATAGTATCAACACCCGTCCAAGACCATACCCATTACTAAGATACTGTACTATAGTACATATAGTTCATGTATATGTTAGATATTCATGATTCTTGTGACTTACCAACTTTTACAAAAATTATGTTAGCATTCTTAAAAGGTTTGGTGAGATCCTAATATATTGATTTTGTTGTCTAATTTTGATATTATTTATGCATAGAGCTAGTAAAAACTTGTAGGCTTCAAATATTGCAAACAAAGCCTATTCAAGGTCATAATTTGAATTGACTTATACTACAATAATATATGCTAGGTAAAGATACATTAGAGTTTATTTAATTTCATTCTTTTATACCATGCAACGATGGCAGCCCAAGAGATGACAACTCTTTTAGGAATTGTCAAACAGAACACGTGCCTTGTCTTTGCATCCTCATTTTGCATGCTTATCTATGTTGTATTCTTTCCTGCAAACTATGCCTTTTTCGAGGGGATCTTATTTTCTTAGAGATACGGTTAAACAGTTTACAGGCTGGGTCTAGGGCTTACACTGGTGGAACTTCCTCCAACGCACATTTCTTTAGGGGATGCCCATATTTTGTTCATAATCTCCCATTTAGTGGAAGGAGGATGATTTCTATGGCAGAAAAGATGCTGGCACAGGAGGCTAGGATGCTGGAAATGGTGTTGCTACTCCAAAATCTTCCCCTCTAGTATTACCTTCCACTTCTCCAATTTGGCGAATTTGCAGCCTATAAATAAGGTTTAGTGTGTCCCAAAATAGCCAATATAGGTATGAAGGTCAACTTCACTCATCTAATGATCAACTATATCTGCAGTGCAATAAGGATTACTGTTGTGCAAATTTTATAGTGAAAGCTTATGTTTCAAATTGTTTCATTTTGCATCACCAATATTCTCCTTTAGCTTGTCGAATTCTGTTCAAGATGATGGAAATGGTTCACATCTCTCAAAATAATTTCTCTTGCACACCTGTTCCTTTGCTTAGTCGCGCCTCTTAGTCTCTCCATTCATTTTATCCTACCTTGGCATGCTCTTAAAGCCTTAGAATATCTGGACTATTCGCTTCCTTCTAGTGTATACTTGATGAAATCATGCCTTGCTCTGCGTCGCGTATACCTTAGATTATATTTGTTGCCTTTGAATGCGCATCCTCCCTTGTATTCGATAGATGAGTCTAATGCATGCAGGAGGATTAATATTCCTTGTGACTTAGCTTGATCCCAACCTTGTATGTGGGATTAAGGAATGCAATGCATTAAGGAGTAATGATGTGGGTGGTGGTGTGTAGCCTTGCACCACGTTGGCTTTTACCTTTATGTCTTTATAGTCAGTATGGAACATATTCAAATTTCAATCAGTGGCTTTTGGCTGTGGGTCCGATTTTATGTTGATGGTTACACTGTTAGCTATGGTTTATAGTTACTTGACTTTCGAGGATTGAATATCTACATGTATTGATTCCAGTTTCCTTGGTTTTATTTATGGCTGAGTTAACATTCTATAGGCTATGCTTAAAACTACGTTCTTCTCCCTTGTGCCGCTTGGAAGTATTATTTCAACTGAGCCTTCTCTCTTTCTTGCTGTGGCTGTATTCGATGCCTTTTCTCTACTTAAAATTGACACCGTTTTGGGTAAAAACCTTTGCTTGCGCCTAGTTTGTTCTTGCATTGATTGTGTCTAAATCCCTTAGGTTTTGTTTAGTGTGTGAAAACTCATAAAAAAAAATTTGACCGTTATGTAATTTTGTATACCGATAGCTTATATATATATAAATGGGTATTTATATTTAGGTATGTTAATATATATATGTTTGATCTAAGTGTTTTAATCATTGCTAGATAACGAGATTGATAACAACATTCTGTAAACCTACATATACATATATCAATATATTAATATTATGGTTATTGGAAAGGATATTTAAGTTTAGATATGTCATTTGAATAAGCATAGAACATATAGAGAATAGGTTTGAGTAGGTTTATTTAATCTTTTGTGAAATTAGTTATTTCAATTCTAAACTTGCATCTAATATTAAGTCTCGACTTATATTGTATTAAAATTTATTGTTTTGCAGTATTTCATATTGGAGGTGTTATATTTAAAGAAATAATTGACTGCTTGTTGTGGAAGATATATGTAAAATTGAATAAAATACCTCTAATCTTTAAATGAATATTTGTTTCCTTATGAATTGTTTAATAGTTGATCTTATATGGTAGTTGTAAACTTGAATTATATGAGTAGAATTAAAACAAGTTTTATGTAGTTTCTTTAATGATATAAATGGAGTCTTAAGGAGTGAAAGGATAGATGGTAAACGGTGATTTAATGTCCTTTGAAGTTTATTGCTTTTTATTTAATTGCAATGATTGGAAGAGATTAGGATTTATTACAGGTATTTTATATGATTTATTATTACTAATTAAGTTCCTTTAAAAATTAGATTTGTGATTTGCATATAATTGCATATATATATATACGTTTTTATTTTATTTCAACAACAAACTGCTTACTTCAGTAATATTTAATTTTTTTTAAACAGAGTCCTTTTTATTGAATATATTCATTTGTGTAAATTTTTAAATATATAAATATATATGAAGAGAAGTAAGTAGGTGTGCTTAGAAAGATTAGTTAGAACAAAATGTTTAGTTGGAAATTCATTGATATTCGTAATTTAGTTCATTTATTTATGAGAAAACAAATGTATATGTGTTAGGATCCTTAATTAAGAGTAATCTATGAGGTTAATGAACATAAGATTTTATAATTCTTCCTTTATTAAAAAGATTTCAATATGGATGTGTAAATAGAATAAAATTGGTGACTATTGATTATTTTATTATTCTTAAAAGTATTAGGTGAGAATGATTGTTATTATGTTTAAGTGAGTGGGTAATTGATTAATCTTGGATATGTCTAAATAATATCTGATTCGTATTTCAAAGTTATTTTGATATTACTTCCTTAGATGGGTTTTATGTTTCCATGTTGATCTCATTCTTTTCCCTTTGGATCATTTTTAGTTTGATGTAGTATAGTATTTAATCTTGCGGGAACCCAAGTTTTTCTTTATTCTCATTTTTGGGTGGATATTTTTGGTAACTTCTGGAGGCTAGGGGAATTTTTTTTCATTTGGATACTCTATTGTTTTAGTGCATCAGTTGATTTATTTAGTTCATGTGGTGGGTGGTATCTCCTTTGTTCTTGTTTCAGTGATATGGAATGGGTTTGCAAGATGGTTCTTGCCTCGCATGTTGTGTGTTATGTACACCTTGATTTTTATGTGAGATGAGGTACACCCCTTGCGTGTTTTGGTTTGGGTACCCGTAGGGAGAGTGGCTCTTCATGGGGGCCGACACACAAAGGGGTTGTCAGGATAACCCACGGAAGAGTTTCCTAAACAAGTGATAATGTAATTAATGAACTAGTGGGTTTGGGTAGTTAAACACTAAACAAGATTAATTATGTGCCTCACCCATATCGCTAGTGCTTTCACAGGCTAAGGATGGGATGAGAAGAATTGGTTGGTAAGATCATTGCCTTGTCCTCATGAAAGGTAAGTGGTTCCACATGAGTCACCCTATGGAGTGGCGCCTTGAGATAGGCAGTCAGGATAACCATAGATGGAGGCGACACCTTGTGATAGGTTGTCTGGATAATCCATGTAAGGCCATGTGATGACACTCTCCTACAATACCCGTTTATTTTCCCTTGTTTGGTTGCCTATGGGAGTGTTGTTTGTATTTGTTTGATGTATTTTTATGTTGGTGTTGTGTTAGTCTTGTCTTCTTGACCTTTGTTTGGATGTGGGTCCTTCCTTGTCATCTCCTAGCATGGGGGGTGGGACTTCGGGTCCACATGGTCAAGTGGAACATGCTATGCACCCCATTGGGTTCCCAGGTTGTGTTTGTGATGCGGAAGCGGATGAAGAGTTCCAAAGCTTCACTTGGTTGAAGACTATTCTACGCTTTGTACCTTATTCTTCATTGATGTATTATTCTTGTACTTGATGTACTCTTCCCATTGTTATATGGGAAGCATTATGTAATGTATTATTGTATCCATGATGTGTTGTATCTATGGAAATATGCTCCACTATTGTAATATTGAACTATGAATTGAAATGTAATAGAATGATGCATGTATCCTTTTTATCTCTATTGATCATGGATGGTTGTATGCTATTATTATGTTATCTTGTGAATGTATGCTTCTATTGTTATCTACTTGGCATTATCTTTAACAATGTTATTGGTTGGGAACATTTACGTGTAATGCAACCATGTAACCCCATGGGATTAGTTAGGTTTTATTATGTAATATTGTAAGGTTACTTAGTTAACGGTTATTGCATAGTTATCTTTTTCACTTTTAAGGAAAAAAAATAAAAAAATTGTGTGGTAATTTGTTAATTGTAGTTGTCCTTTGGGGTTTGCATGGTAGGGCGTTACACCCTGATGGGGAAATGGGTACAATACATGACATATGCTATGCAACCAATAAACATGGAACAATTGAAGCCAAGGAGTAGGTTAAATGCAAAGTGTGTAGGATTTTTTCTTAGGCTAATGCATCCTACAATAGTAAATGCATTAACCAATTTCCCAAGTAAAGAAATGATTTTTTAGACTAAGGTTATAATGCTAGATATGTGTAAACAGGAAGGGTTTCTCCTGACAACATTCACTTGAAACAAAATTTCCCCTTGTTTGATGCAATCAATTGTTATGGCTCACTGAAATTTCTAGTCTGTTATTAAATAGGTTCTTAGCCCTTACAATAAAGTTTTTATTAACTAATGGATCTTCTTCCTGACAATTTTGTTGCTTATTTTTACAAAAATAGAAAAATTCTCCCCAATTTCCTAATCAGACTTTCAAACAATAGTGAGTGCTTCTAATTCAAGCAGAGCGGAGAGGAATCTATCAGTGCAACTTTATTCATTCTACAAACTCAACTAAGTGGCTGCCCTTGTCCTAAAATCAATGCTTCTGTCCTCCTTCAACTACAAATATTGCTTGCTACTATAACGCCTTCATATTTTCCAAAAAAATATCATGTCTTTCTATTTTGCAAATTTTCTTGAAACAAATTTAAAATTATAGCCACTCTAGGGAATAGGTAATATACAATCTGATTAATGTACCAAGCGAAACATTGCATATGAATTGCATATCACATGGTTGCAATTGTGCACATCTCTAACTACAACATTATTGTAATCAAATGATTGCAAAGGTTGCTTTCTTATCAACATAAATTAGACATATTTAAACAATTGGCATAATTTTTATAGACATTTGAAGAATCAAACTTCATTGGAAAGAAAGGAGAAAAATCATCCGAAATTCTGACCTCACAGTCTCTTCTTCAAGAATCAAGTATATTTGCACATGAGAAATTATAAATGTTATGTTAGATGTAGAAGCACCCCAAACTGGGCTACAACATCATCACAAAACCCTACAAACTAGAAAATAAAAATGTCATTGTTACATAGAAACATGTAGTATCAAGAAAAAAACATTGCATCGCAAGGAAAAAACATTGATTTAGAAAGACTAACTAGCCCATCCAAAGAATAACCAACTACAATATATTCACTTATAATAATTTCAAAATTATTTTATTTGCTCATATTATTTTCACGGTTTTACATTTTTTAATCTAACATGGTCCTCTGCCCCCACTAAAGTAGAGGTGTGAAGTTGTCAAAGACAAAAGCAAAGAAGACGCAATAACTCATGTAAAAAATTTCACAAATTCCTATATTCCTCGTTCTTTTACTGAATGTGTTTAGAATGCACATGCAAACAATTTATAATTAATATAATTAAAAATTATACTACCATGCTTAATATATTTAATATAATTAATTATCGCTACCATGCTCAATATAATTAAGTTACTTGCGTGAACAGTTTTTAATTGTTTTTCTGCAATATTAAGTGCACTTACTAATCTTATATTTGTGCTTTCATTTGTATTTCCATAAATTACCTCATACCAAGTAATATAAACAATATTCAACTTCCCTTCCAATGCTTCTGTTTCACTATAATTAATATCTCAATTTTGTAAAATACTTTTAAATTTTAAATTTATTACTAATATTTATATTTAATATGTCTTTCATATCTAGTCAAAACGATTATATGTTAACAAATAAATATGTTTAATAAATATATTTTAAAATATGGCCTTGTTTGTTTCTCACAATATGACATCCACTTTTCCCATTTCCCTATTGCTACCTTGACAAATAAACTCTCCATCTTCATACTAAACCAATTTAAATTCCTAAATTACTTTTATATAAAAATTTATTAATATTATTTAACAAGCACACAAAAAATATGAATTTTAATAGAAACTCATTTGGACAAGTTTTAGTGCACAAAAACAATAAGCGAATTTCACAATATCAATAACATACTCTAGCCTCTATATTTTGCTTTTCACATGATGTAGTCTTCTATT
Organism: Sequoia sempervirens; assembly: GCA_007258455.2. Lineage (NCBI taxonomy): Eukaryota > Viridiplantae > Streptophyta > Pinopsida > Cupressales > Cupressaceae > Sequoia > Sequoia sempervirens. Next base: position 26,601 of record VDFB02378212.1, read on the forward strand.
TCATTTGTTGTGCTTTTCTACGTTTAATACAAAGTTTTAAATTTCACCTAAAATTAATCAATATATACTAAAAACTTACATTTTAGTTTTACTATTCATTTTACAATTCTTCAACCATATTTTCCTTTCCTCTTTCAACAAAAAAGCTCCTTACTTCCTGCCGCACTGCGTCACTCGTTATATAATATTATATACATTATAATATAAATATAATATTATAATATTATTAATATATAATAATATAATATTATATAATATAAGTATTATATAATATTATATAATATAAGTATTATATAATATTATATAATATAAGTATTATATAATATTATATAATATAAGTATTATATAATATTATATAATATAAGTATTATATAATATTATATAATATAAGTATTGTAATATATATATAATCTATATAATATCATATTATATTATAATATATATAATATACTGTATTGTAATATAATATATTATTATTATATTATATTATAATACAACCAACTCAATTCGATTTTTTTTTTTTAATTATCCACTTTAATATCATATTGTCTAATTTTTATTTGTGTGCCTAATTGTTTAGTTGTGTTTTTTACCCAATGATCAAATTAGCCACTTATGATGATAAAATTAGTCATTTATAGTTGTGTTGCAAATAATGAGTAGAATTTAGTCATCTTTAGTTGTTGTTACTAGAAGTTTTAGTCACGTAGTCATTTATTTGCCAAATTTTACTAGTGCTTGGTGATGCATTTCATGCCTCCACAAGAAAGGAGATCCTACAAACTCACCAAAGAAGTGCTGAGATGATTGATGAGGTGGTGAAAGTCCTAAAAAAGGCTTCCCCAATGCAAATGTTGACAATTATTTATCTCGTGTGCAATAACTGAGGTTACTCCTTGACTCATTCAAAGAATATTTTGTTGGTTTAGAGGAGAAATTGGAAAAGGAGGTAAAGAAGAAGGTAAATGAGAGAAGGTTGGAAAATGTTTCAGACAAGTGTGCTACTTCATATGGTAAGTTGTAGAACAACCTTGAGGATATTCAAAATTATGTTGTGGAAGAAAATATTTTGTTTTGATATTGTTTGAAATGGCCCAGTTCCACAAAGAACATAAAGGATGAGATGGACTCCATTGAGTCTTAGATTGATAAGGCCTTTGAAGCATATGATTCAACTAATGATGTAGATAGAACTACACATTTGGAAATAGAGAATATCCATGAATAGTTCTTTCAACTATATGAACAAAAGGAAAATCATATAATATAGTTCATTCAGCTCAGAGACCTAGTAAATGCTAGATTTACATCCCTGATCGGTGCTCTAGCTAATGTAGAGAAGGTGTTAAGGTTGAATCTAGTACCCAATACTTCAGATGAAGGTGAAGAACTCCTCACATAGTTTGAAACTTAGTATCGCATGCTTGGATTTGTCAAGAAGGATTGGGAGGCACACCTTCCAAAATTGAAGGTGTCATACAAAAGCATTTTTCCTTCTTCTAGTTGATTGGGATGGTAGAGTTTTCACAAATTTAAGCAAAGATTTAATGCATGTGTTCAATAAATTTTATTATTTAGTAAAGTAGCAATCATAGAAGTTGTAGTTGCAGAAGCAACCCTCAATGAGGATGCTAGGAGAATGCTTAACATCAAGTGGATGAAAGATCCATACAAGTCACTATTTGTAGTGCCCCTCCGTATTTGGCCTTTCTTGACATTTGAGTTTGTTTGGTTGAATTGAGTTGTCACGTTGTGTTCATTATTGTTTAATTTGATTTTGAAATTATGTGATAAAGTTAATATTATGACTAGCCTTGATTAATCAATTTAATTAAATTAAAATTGATTATAAGGTAACTTAAATTAATTGGGAATAAAAAAATAAAATATTATGTTTGTAAAAAGGTATTATGTGGATTTTGATCGTTAATTAACAAATTAAATGATGTGATTAAATGTTTTAATAATTGAAAATAAATAAAGATAAATATTATTATCATTAGAATTTAAGTTAAATGTGGAAAGTAATATAACTTTAAATTAAATAAATGAGATGAGATTTTCAAACTACTTGTAAAAGCATATAAAAGATGGAAAAAAGTGAGTTTGAGCACATGCATAGCTCCGAACTGGGTGTAAAAAGGAAACTTGTTGTTTTAGGTGAAGATTGCTTGATTTTTGCTTTGGAAAATCAAATCACTCTCTTTGTTTTAATATTGATCAATTTTCGGGAAAAAGTTTTATTAGTTGATTTTTGTTTTTGAATGAAAAATTTGTTTCTACAACATTATTTTGTGAATGATATGTTTGATATTGTTTTTTTGGGTTTCGAGAGAACAAATTTTCTGTAGAGTGATCAAAGCTTGTGAGAAGTGAAATTATTTTTGGATAACGTTTGGATTCGACACTTCTTCTCCATCATTGAAGCATAAGACTCCAGGTTTGCATCATTTTGTTCTCATTTCATCTGGTGTTGCGAATGGTTATTTCTCCTTTGTTGGCTGAAAATGATTGTTGTTATTTGATTGAAAAGAAAATATAAATATACCACTTATAATTGGTTAGTTCTCTTGATCTTTTTAAGTATATCCATTTGATTTCGGTCATGGCATCAAATTTTTACTTGTCCTTCATTCATTTTTATTGAGAGTTCAATTTCTTCTTTGAGATTGCCTGTTGGCTGCATCGCCCCATGCGGTTACACCTATCTCGAGCTAGTTCAATTTTACATATATATATTCTTGGATTTTAATATTGAGTTTTGTTTGCTCTTATTTGAAATTTGAATGGATTTAATTGGGTTTTCTGTTCTTATCTTTTGCAACTAGTCAACCTTCTCCCCTTCTCAAGTGACGCCCAAGTCCATATTTACTTCTGTGATGATCCTCATTATGGATGCGTTGGTTCTTCCTTCTCCTCTTATCTTGTGGGCTGCATGTTGCATAGCAGTTGTAGCTTTTACTTTGTAGTTGAAGAGTAGATTTGATCAATATATATATCTTTTTCTAGTTAATAGACATTCATCTGTGCAAGTTGTGCCTCTCCCTTAGTGATGCATATAGTTTTCCCTTGTAAAAGTTTGATCTCCATTTAGTAGCTCCATAAGATGTTTATATTCAATGTAAATGGACTACTAAGTATTCAATTTACTTGCTGTATTTTGCTTGAGCTTTCATCCTATGATCAAATAGTGCCTTAAGGAAATAACTATTTTATGGTGCTAGCTATTGAATAGCTTAAATTATTTCTATATTTTTCCTTCGCTATTTGCATTGTACAGTACCCAAGTTCCTGCACCTCTTGATTTGGATGTGAGATTAATTGATGCTCTATAGTTGCTTACTGATCTATAGTTATTAGCATAATATTTATATATATATATATATTTGGTGCATATATCATATGTTGGTTGTAACGCTCCGCCACACAACCCTAGGGGAAGTTGTAATTTACTACTCAAACGTACTAATTTATTTTTGTTTAAATACAATTAACATGCAAGTTCGCTACCCATTGCCAACAACCCCTAAGGTTACGAGACTGAGTTTACTTAAAACCCAAACAAGAAACATGAATTGAAACCATAACGTTTAATTACTTAATAAATTAAATACACATACATTCCATACATGATAAAATTACATCAAAGTATAAGAGATACCACAATTTCCAATAACAATAATTTACAATACAATTACAACTCTCATTCACCGAATGAGGTAAATCCAATAAGCATGGTTACAAATTACATCTTCCACCTCGATACAAATGAGGGGTAATAAAATTACAACAACAACTGAAAAGAATAAGCAAGAAAAGGATCTAGATCCCACGAGCTCTCCAACTGGAAATCTTGTCCACACGAACAAGAGGATGACCCAACAGGTTAAGGTGCACATTCCACCCAACCATGTGATACCTGAAGGCTCACCCCCCCATGCTAGGAGATAGTAACATAGATTCTTAGGCAAGACCATCTACCTCTAGACACAGGCTACTCAAAATTGAACTAAATTAAATACAAGTACATCACTTAACACAATGGTTACAATGCTTCCAGAGTTAAATAATCACTTGCATCACTGATATAAACATATTGCTGACTTAAGAGAAGTGTCATCACAATGTCACATGGGATATCTTGGTAAGTCTTCCTAGGTCCTAGCCCCCATCTCGGGATATCTTGGAAACCTCTAATGACTCCTGACCCCTCATTCAAACCAATGCAGAATTAGTTATCTCTCATAAAGATGAGATAACAATCTTTCCATTCCAGGCCTTCTCATCCTATCCCAAGTCTATACAAGCCCTTGTGTCCATGAGCGAGGAAAAATTAATCTTGTTAAGTGTTTGATACAACTTAAACTCTAATAAGTTTATTTACATTATCATTGAATTAACTAACTTACAAAGAGTTACCCTGACACCACTTTATGTGTCGGCCCTAATTGCAAGCCACTCCTCTAAGACAACACGTGGAATAACTCCACAACCCAAGGGTACACAAGTGTGACCTAAGGAGAATGACTCCTTACCCACGACATAAAGTCAACACACCCCGTTCATGATAACCGGGCATCTAACTGGATCCAACAAGATGCACTACCCAAGGCAAAACAAAGGTTGACTAACACATTACAACAATCCCCGACATCAAAAGAAAACCCAATTTGGAAGACTTACATAACATATGACTCTATTTTCCCAACATCGCGAGAGAGGGAGATTTCATAATAGAAAGATAAAATAGGCAAATTATTATCCTACTTTAGGATTTCCTAAATCCAAGCAAGGTGATAACAAATTGCATGCAATCAAATAAAATAATTAACATTATTTGCAACTACTCAAAAATAATTAAAATTACAATTGCAATATTGAAGAATTTAAAACTAATAATTTAACTCCCTGTTTCTCCAATTACTCATAATAATTAAAATCAACTTTTCAAATAAAGTCATTTATTATAAAGTCCATTTTATTTCAATCTATGATAATAGAATAATCATTTTAAAATTCATATATTTAAATATATATTTAAAAAAAACATTTTATATTTCAACTAATTAAAATAAATCCCTATTATTTCAAAAATATATAATAATATATATTTAAATAATAATAAAAATATTTATTTAAATTATAATATATTATATATATATAATATATACATATTATATATACAATATATAAATATTATATATAATATA
>VDFB02378213.1:0-16915 GCA_007258455.2 Sequoia sempervirens
GATATTTTATAAATTATCTTTTTTCTTAAAATTTTAAATTTATATGAGAAGATTTCAATTTTTTAAATTTAAGCAGAAAATATACTTTAAAAGTTGTATAGAAACATGGAATTATACAAGTTTAAAACAATGAAATTATGATTTTATATATAGATTTAGAAAGTGTAGTTCATGATTTTATACACAAGATTAAAAATGATAGAATCATAATTTTATACAAATTTAAAAGAATGAAATCAGAATTTTATTGACAAAATTTAAAATGATTGAATCAAATTGAAATTTATATTTTTTAAATATAAAATTAAAAATAATGGTAGAATCATGATTTTATACAAGATAAAAAATAAATCATGAAATGGAATCATAATTTTATAGAGAATTAAAAACAATGGAATGATGATATTATATAAAGGGTTAGTCAGAAAGGACAAGGTGTCCTTCTCATGGGAAAAAAATATCCCGTTCCATTGATGGTGACTTTACCTAGTGGTGACTTCAATGGAAGTAGATTTTTTTTGTGAGTACTAAAATTAGCTTTTTTTTTATTAGATTTATAATGTTAAAATTTATTTTATATCATTTTTATTAGTTTAAGTTATTGGATTTGACAAATTTTAAGGTAAAATGAGAGAGTTTTCAAGTTGTTATTTAACATATTTAATTAAAAATTATTGTTAAAATTTAGTGATTAATATTATAAAGAAAGATATTTTAGGTTGAAAATGTTAAGTTGGTTGTTAAGTATGATGAAAAATGGAAGCTTAAAAAAAATAGGAAAAACTTTGCTTTAATCAAATTTAAGAGAAATTAAGATAGAGAGTTACATAAATAAAAAACTACAAATATTTTCAAAAAATTCAAAGAATTTACAAATATATACATTTTTCTTTCTTGTTTTTCTTGTCTCTTATTTTTCATCTTTGTAGAGATGCACATAATTCACTCTACATAATTATATGCAGATATACTACACAAGGTTTATATTGCATGGATGGATGGTTAAAGGCGTGTGTATGTTTTGTTTGGTAAAGTGTAATTTGAGAATGATGTTCAGAATATTCTTGTTGGTGATGTTTGAAATATTCTTGTGGGTGATTGAAAATAGTTTGAAAGAGGTGATAATTATCTTGTTCATGTTTCAAAATTTCATCATTTATCTTTAATAAGTAAATCAATCCCATGTCAAAAGTAAAATAGACTAAATTAAATTGTTGAAAATAACAAGATTAAGCTACTTCCAATTTCACCAAATAAAGATATGTAATCATATAGTATTTTTCTACATTTTAATAGATAAATGAAATACAACTAAACTAATTTAAAAAATCAAAAGCACCTAAACAATTAAACGAGTTTAATGAATTAATTTATTCTTTTATTTAACTAGATTTAAGATTAATTAGTAGGATGTAATTAGATTTGACCATTTTCTAAATAAATATAGGAAAATTAAATTATATTTCTAGAAATATGTGTTTTTAAGTCAATTAATATTAAGAAATACAATTTAGAAAAAGAAGAATAACAACAAATAATATAATTATTTGTGTTGGCATCTCTCTCTCACCTATCCCTCTATACCTCCTCTCTCTCTCTACTCTCTTTCTCTTTATCTCACCTCTCTCTCTCTCTCTCTCTCTCTCTCTCTCTCTCTCTCTCTCTCTCACCTCTCTCCCTCTCTCTACCTTGCTCTCTCTCTCCCCTCTTTCTATCTCTGCTTTCCATCTCTCTACCTACATCTCTCTCTCTAATTCTATCTATCTCAACTATCCCTATTTACCTCATCCTCCCTCCCCTCTCTCTCCTCCCTCTTTATATCTTTGCTCACCCTCTCTCTACCTACCTCCCTCTCTCTCCCCCCTCTTTCTATCTCTTCTCACCCTCTCTCTACCTACATCTCTCTCTAATTCTATCTATCTCAACTATCCCTATTTACCTCTTCCTCCCTCACCCCTCTCTCTCCTCCCTCTTTATATCTATGCTCTCCCTCTCTCTACCTATCTACCTCTCTCTATAATTCTATCTATCTCAACTATCCCTTTTTACCTCTCCCTCCCTCCCATCCCCCCTCTCTCACCCACCCACCTTCACTGTCTACTTCTCTCTATCTAACCTATCCCTCTATACCTCTTTCTTTCTCCCTCCCTCCCTCAATCTCTTCACTTTCCTCCTTACCTCTCTACTCAATGCTACTCAATAAAAAAAGATGATGCAAATGGAAAAAAAAGAACAATATCGCCTTCTCAACTATGAGCACTCAAGGCTAATAGCAGAAGGAAGGGGCTTGATGATCCTTCAATAGCAGTGGTGTTGCAACAAGAACGTAGTGTTGGAGCCAGAATGAAGAGCTTGCAACCAAGAAAGAATGGTGTAGAAGCAATAGCATGAGAGAATGTGTGAGAATGAAGCTTAGAACATGAGAGAGAGTGAAGATATTCCAAGAGCATTAATAGGATGAGAAATCATGGATTTGAATTAGCAAAGGGAGGTAAAAGGCTCAAATTTCTTCAGTCAAGGAGGTAAGAGATGTCACGTTTCACGACCAATGGAAAGTGTAATGTTTCTACGGATTCTAGGGGAAAGAATCCTATCAGGATGGTAGTGTAGACATCTGCATGGTGCACACACGTCCTTGATAGAAATTCCTCCATTGACAAAAAAAGACACAACAAGTTGGTAGTAGAGGATTTTACATCATCGAATTTATATTTTCTAAGGTAGGGGTGATGAAATGAAGAATTTTCCTAGGGTGCAAATTCATGCCATTACACTTATTAAATCTCATCTCAATAACCTTTACTTGCAAATTCACATAAGTTAATCATATGATAATCACAATATAACTACAACTAGCAATAATCAATTAAAATACATCATCTAATCAATAGCCTATGATAACCAAGATAAATGTATAAGTATAAAACACCAATTATGTATATGAAACAAAAACTATCATCCACAATACTCATGTATAATGTCCAAGCATAAGAAAACATGAAAACATTGAGCAAGATTCATAATATCATCAAGGAAACATAAAGTCAACATGGATCACAAAAGGTGGAGTATCACATCCTCTCCCCTAGGATTGAGAGGTTCAAGTAGAGGAGGTTGAGGATTTGTCAATTCATATTTCTCCACCTTTTTGTGAGCAACATCGACTTGAGGTGGAGATGTCGTCAAGAGTTCAGTGGGACACAAGTGATCATATTAGGGAATTGTTATGTCTTTAGCTGCCTACATTTGTTGTTACACCTCGATTGTGTAATTACTATTTACTATTACTATATAGGGTAAATGTGAATGTAATTTGTATTCTGATGGTGAATAAAATGTGCTTGCACTTTGTTATCAATGCATTATGAATGAATGTTATTTCATTTAATGAAAAAATGCATATGTATGTGAAATGGAATGTTATTGAATTAATATTCTAACTATGAGATGTATTATGTGTAATGCATATTTTGTTGAATAGTTGACTACCTTGGGAATATTTTGAGAATGTGGATGCAGGTATATGTTCATTCCTCCAGGCAGAGGGGAAGTATCACTCAGGAGAAGATCTTGGTCAAGTAACCAGTAACGAAACCTATTTGAGCTTACACACACCACAATAGAATAATTGAGTTGGTTTATTATGTGGGAAGTAGGTAAGTCATCCTGAGTTTGATGTGTCTGCATTAGTAAGGGTCTTCTTTACTATTGAGTGCATTATTGGGTGATGTTATCTGTTTGAGCTTGTGATTCCTTCCTCATGTTACTGTGCGTGTTTGTGTGGTTGAATGAGTATTGGGATATATGTGTATATGCATATGTTGGCATACATGTACGATGGATAAAATGGGATGTCCATACGAGTATGACAACATATGTATAGAGATGCATATATGTATATAAAATGATTGATATGACACTAAAGTCATGAAGGTCATGATCATTCAGATATTGAATAGACCATTTGATTATCATGTTATTATATATATATATACACACACACAATACACACATAAGTGTAAATGCTTAATAGAGGAGTGTGTATATATATACATATATATAATATATTATTATTATGTGAAGATTGTCTTGTCGAATTCATTCATATATCAAGTGTATTCATACTTAATTGACTTGGGGTATAAATATATCAATTGATATATATATATATATATATATGCATACATACATACATACATACATACATACATGCATACATACATATATATATAAGAGATAGCACGTTAATGCTATTTATTAGCATACATATATATATAAGTATATGTACATATATGGATGTATATATTTATAAAGGTATGAGACTTCATGTATTAAGTGTGCATGTATGTATATGTAATATCAATGTGATTACTAGATCGTCAAAAATATAAGTATATATACTTGATACATATAAGTCAACATATAGTAAGAAGCCAACATATATTTATACAAATGACGAAACATGTATTTTTTTATTCTACCACAATAATGATAAAAGATGCTTCTTTGATTTGGTAATAGAGTTAGCATCACAAAATTCCCAAAATAATTGGCAATAATCATAAAAACCTTTTTATTCCAAAATTCCAAAGGCAATATTGGTAGACGAACCCAAACAAGAAACTTAAAATCCCATGGGTTGAAACCAGGAGACCACTTTGTTAGACAAAGGGCATTCGTACCCATTAACCACGGGCCTTCACTAAGAATCCTTATGCAATCCTCCATATTAGAAAATGAAAAAAGAAATCAATTGTTCCACATAGAATTTACCTTAACCTGTTCTCTCAAAATCCAAACCCTAAGAGCCCATCTTTTGACAAAGTCAATATTGGGATGATTACCACTAAATCTCCCAACTAGCGAGCTCAAGAGCCAATCCAACAACTCAACTGTAATGTCCCCTTCTTGATGGCCACCTAGATATTATTTTAGCCTTTATTTATTCCCGAAGGCTAAAAGGAGAAATAAGGGAATAAATTATTAAATTAATTCTTTATAGAGTTACCTCAAAAATAAAATATCATAAGATGACTTTATATTTAATTAATTTAATAAAGTGACTAAAAATAAAATAATATCAAAAAGTCACTTAAGTAAATGAAATAATATTTTATTCTAGAAGCTTCTTGGAGGTGATTGTAATTTCTTTAAAAGGAGCTTTTGGAGGGTATTTGAGACATCATGGTTGTTGACATCTTTTCTACTTCATTGGTGAGCTTGAATGCTTAGCAGTTTTCCTGAGGGTTTGAAGACTCAAGGTACCATTTGATGCCCTCTCTACTTGCAATGAAGAAAATAACAATCATTTATTCATAAAATATTCCTTCTTGCAAAAATATTGGGCATGGTTAATTAATAGATTGAAAGGAAATATCTCTCTCCCATAAACTTTACTACACCTTTTCCAAAGTTGGTCAAATATAAACCCAACTCTATATTTTCATGTTTATGGAATTCTATCCCTTCACTACTAACGTAGACAATTTTGAAGGATTACAATCAAATAATTTTTAAAGGTAAAGCGTGCACGTGAGAAATAATGATTTCAAATCTAGAATTTTTTATTAAAAAGATAACAATGAGCAGAGTTTCTTATAAATCTTTAGAGAAGTGTTCATTTTCCTCTTGGGATAGAGCCAAGTTGAAAAATTGGAGTGCTCTATCTCTCCCTTGTTCATGGGATTTAGAATTTAACCCATACTTTGATTAAGTGCTCACAATTTAAATGGTCCATGCCTTATCATGGTATGTGGAAATTAAATTTTGATGGTATGCTTTTAGGAAAATTGAGACCATCAAGTGCTAGTCATGTCATCCATGATTCCTCTAGGAAGGTGTTAATGTGGTAGAATAAAATAAAATATATATATATACGCTTTGAGCATATACAGTGGTGAATATAAACCAAGGGGTATAGTTAAGTGAGTATTTATTTATATTGTAAATGATACCGTACTATATAGCGCCTTATACACTATAGTGTAGTGCTTAAACTCTACAGTGAAACTTCAATAACTATGTCGCCTTAAGTGGAGTTTAACAACATGAATAGTAAGGAGTTTAGTTGTTGCACATAAGAGAAGAGTTTTTTGCAGCAAATAAAGGATTGGAGGCGACTATAAGCAAATATTATATACTCTAAGGTCAATTATCATTGGCAATGAATACGCACTACCTTATAAACTAAATCAAGGTGAAGTATGATATATTATGACTATATATTCTTCAACCACATATTACCCTTGTTGTTTGTGTATGAAGAGTTTGTAATTTGCAAAACAATGAGCAACCATTAAGTCGATGTATGGTGAAAGACTAAGTCGATGCCTTTTGTAGAAACACCATGGACTTAGTAAACTCTAAATGCCATGTCATTGAGCATATATCAACATCTATAAAAGATGTGTAAGGTAATGAATAAAAAGTTGACTACTTTGTCAAACTGATTAATTATGTGAATCAACTCATACCAAGACTTAGTCGATGCAAGCTTGATGTTGCATATTTGATATTGATTGTTTCAGCTATGATGAAAACAACACCAACTCTATAGGAGGATATTGATGCTTTGGCGCCACCTTTGAATCCTATAATTTGTAGATATCCACTATGAATGCAAATTGAATTCAATCATGTGTTGATTTGAATTAGTCTCTTATTGCTATTAATCCACAAGTCGATTTGTAGTTTTGTTTACCTGAGTAAGAGCTGATATATGTGCCACCTTTTAGCTGAGGTTTATGTGTTGCTGGGCATGCTAATTGTTGTGAGAACTCATGCCTAAATTGTAGGCTGAGTAGTCTCCAAATTGTTGTATAAATAATGGAGCCAGTTCACTTGTTTGGGACACATTCCTTGAGAGCAAGTTTCCACATTCTATTTGCATTCATTTATGCATTATTCTGCTTAATACAGTGAGTGAGAGTTTTGAGCATTAGAGAGAGTTTATTATTATTTTGATAGAATTATTTTGCCAACTTGAGAGTTAGAGGTTATTGTAACTTTGTTGGAGAGAACGAAACTAAGCTAGTTGTTGTTCGAGGAGAGCTGTGTTGCAGCCAGTCAATTGGAAAGCATATTACAGGCATGGGGATAATCTTCCTTTAATTGTCTTAGCTTTTGAAAGACTGTTTTCTATTTGCTTTAACTAGTCTATTGTGAATACATGCATTTAGAGAAAAGTGTTGTTTACTTTGAAAGAAAGTAAAAGATGCATATAATGTTTGTGAAATGCTTGTAATTACTCCATAATAGGAGGATTATGTTTATCATAAGTATTACATACTAGATATGAATAAACATGGGAAGCATAAGGCTTATTGATTGCTTAAAGCCTTTTAGTCAAAGAGGTGATACTCTTGAATGGAATCATCTATTGTTATGACAACTCTTCGATTGAGGCCATGTATTGTGTTTGTATTTACTCCATGATAGGAGAGATGTTTGTCATAGGTATTATTATTATACTAGATATGATTAAACATGGGTAGCTTAAGAAATACTCATAGCTAGATATTTGATTATGCTAGATGGATAGTAGGTTACTCCTAGGATTGTTATCCAATGAAGGGAGGGAACTAGTACTTTTATAATGAGTTATGTTACCTTAGGTTTGCGTTAAAGAGATTGGTTATCCTGGGGATTAAGATTACCCATGGAGAGGGATTACCTAAGCATAGATATAATGGCCTTAAGTCAAAACGAGCTTGCTATAGTGTAAGTGAATGGTAGACCTTCACTTGAAGTATTGATTGAGAACACTTTGGCCAAAATAGTGTGATTGCAGGGCTCCACTTTGTTACCCATGTCCATTTAAATGCATGAGGGTTATCTATGAGGGTTATAAATCCTAGTCATGTAGGGCACAACACTAAGCTCAAAGTGGTATGTTGTATGAGGTTACTTAACCAATCTCTTCGTTGAAGGGTAGGGCCATCTATCATTGATAGTGTGTGGGGGAACGCATATGAGTCCATGGTCGGCAAAAAAGTGCTTGAGTGATGCTTCTCCTCATCAACAAGCGATAGGAGACCAATGTTTTGAAAGGAGAATTCATGGACCATCGATATCTTATGCTAAGAAGCTCGGTGGGGTTGTGTTTGTAATTGTGTACATTCTTGGAATATTGTAATTTGTGAAATTATTATATTGGAATGGAATCCTTATTGAATATTGTATGACATATTTGTTCAATATAATATCTATGTTTTGGGAGGATTTGTGTAATTACTTTAGATTGCAATGACAAATTGGAATTTGCGTTATTTCAATTATGCATGTAATTTACATTATTGGAAGAAATTTTTTTATTGCTATGTCATGACATCATGATTTATTCACTTAAGGTGAAAACATTGGAAATTTTACTGTGAAGAACACCTAGGTTGTTACATTTTCTAGCTCTACCAATGGAGTAGAGGCAAAATTCGTGTTGCTTAGTTTGGAGAGGTGCTTTGGATTGTGAACATATGAGAGCAATATAAAGACATTTACATCCCATTTGTTAACAGGGATCACTTCTACTTAGTGGAGATGGTAGGAGTGGAAGCATCATTTGGTCTTGGACACCTTCTCTTGGGATATGTTTTTGGAGTGTTTCAGGGAGCATTATATCTTTGAGAACTTTCAACAAAGACATATAGATGAGTTTCATGATCTCTAGTAGAGGGGGCTCACAATTTCACAGTATGAGAGTAACTTTTTTGGAGTTGTAGTAGACTACTTTTAGGACAAGAAATGACTCATCAATCATTTCATTAGGGGTTTGAACCCCAATATTTCAGTGCCAATGCATATGGATAATACAAAGAGCCTTTGGGTGGCACTTGAGAAGGATTTTATTGTAGAGGAGGTGCATGGTAGTTCCTAGGAGGCTCATGAGCAATTTTGAAACTGTAATGAGGGCTAGTCAGAATAGGGGGTTCGTAGATCACCTTTCCCTTCTAAATGGGGAAACAAACCTCCTACAACACCACAAAGGCCTCAACAATAGCAACAATATCAGGGACAGAGGCCAATTGTAACAACCTCGGTGTTCTACTTAGAAATTTTTTCCAAGTTTTCACCTCAAGTGAATAAATCATGATGCCAAAACATAGCAATAAAATTTTCTCTTTCCACAATGTAAATTACATGCACATTTGAAATAACGCTATTTCCAAATTTTCATTGAATTCCATTGTAATTTCACAAATATTCTCATAACATAGATGTCATATTGAATGAATTCAAGTATATCATTCATGATTTCATCCTTCCATATAAATGGGTACATGATACATACATTAGCTCTTTCGAGCTTCATCTGGAAATAGATATACAAATTGCTCTTGATGTCGTTAAAATGGCACATACATTCTGGGTGTCCCTGCTCCTTGGTGCATACACTCCAACTATCCCCAATGCTAGTGGAAAAAATCCACAAACCTTGACTCCCAACTGATGAGGATAAGCATCAATCAAGCACTTTTCTGCCAACCACAGACTCAAATGCAATCCCTCGCACATCTGTCACACATGAAAAGATGGCCCTACCCTTCGACAAAGAGATTGGTTGGTAAACCCCATAAAAATAACCTATATGAGCTTAGTGTTGTGTCCTACAAACCATAACCTAATCATACATTTGTATTCCCTAGGAGTATGAAAAACTTGAACTAGAATGCATATAAGGAACACAGTGAACTAATAGTGTAAACAACAACTACTTACACTACTTTGGCCAAAGTATTCTCACCTAGTACTTTGAATGACAATCATCCCATTCACATACACTACCATAGCTCGGTTTGGATTATGACCGTTCATATACTATGCTTAGGTAATTTCCTCCAATGGGTAATTTTTAACCCCAGAAATAACCTACTCCCCTTTTTCCCAAAAGTCTATGGTATCTCTACCAATTAAGCCTAAGCACAATTTACCCCTTCAATGAATATTCATATCCTAGGTATAACATATGAGCTTGTCTTTGCATAAACAAGCTATTTACTTCAAAATAAAATCTAGTTCAAAGTATAACTTTATAATCTAGAGTATAGCTACATAAGCTTCATCTAATCATCAATTAAATACTCATAAATAACTAACTTCATTTAGCATTACTTCACATTATTACGTGGTTCTCATCAAGAGTATAATCACATCAATGAATGACCTCAATTTAAGAATAATCATATCAATAGATGATTCCATTCGAGAGTGTATCCTCCTAATTAGAAGGGTTTAAACAAAGAGTCTACTCTTGCCAATACTATAACTTTGTATTAAGAGTGTAATGCAACTAATCGAGTAGAAACTCTAATTCAATAGGAAATCCCACCTATGTATCCATACATATAGTATCTCATAAGCTCAAGTGATTTACTTAATCACATAGGTGAGTCTCAACCTTAGAATACCCTAATCTTAGGATAAAGTCATCAACCAATGACTAGTCCAATTATATAGGTTAATATAACCTTATATGTTCCAATCAAGAC
Organism: Sequoia sempervirens; assembly: GCA_007258455.2. Taxonomy (NCBI): domain Eukaryota; kingdom Viridiplantae; phylum Streptophyta; class Pinopsida; order Cupressales; family Cupressaceae; genus Sequoia; species Sequoia sempervirens. Next base: position 10,485 of record VDFB02378213.1, read on the forward strand.
CAAATATACAACCCAACCAAGTAAGTTATTCCAAACCTATAGGTATCAATAAGTAGTCAAGTACATATCCCAACCAAGTAAGTTATTCCAAACCTATAGGTATCAATAAGTAGTCAAGTACATATCCCAACCCAATTTAGGTAAATCTTAACCTAAGGTTTCACTCTTTAATCAAATGAACTTCTCATCCCAAATAGGTTATCCTAAACCTAGGGTTTCATTCGAGTATAAAGTATGATCAAGTGATCATTTCAATAAAGATAATTGATGTGGTTCACATAACATCACATTGTATCTTTCATACCTTTACTTTTTCAATGCTAACCCTATCATTCCCAAGGTTTCCTTAGCATAATAATCCGTAGTGTCAAGACGCTTTGTGATGTGGATACATTTCACAATACAGATGTAGTATTACTACCTATGTATACAAATAACATCATTATCTAAATCCCCATAGGGTATATAGGAGTATAGAGACACTTCCTTAAGCTAACCATGTTTAATCATTCATAGTATCTTAATACTAATGTCAAACATTTCTTAAGCTAATCAAATAAAGCATTCAATTCTCAATCTTTCACAAATAAAGACAAATAAGAGAAGACTAGATCCCCATTCCTGAAATACGCTTAATTCAATTGGCTGATTTGACACACAACCTTCCAATAGCAGCTTCCTAGCTTCACTTAGCTCTCTCAAAGAAATACTTGACTAAGAATTCTCTCACACGTTGATAATATGCTCTCACAAATAAAACTCTCACAAAATATAGCTTCTCACAATTACTTAAGGTTCTCACAAAATACAATAGAATGTATTTGCAAAATAATGTAGATAAGATGTGTGTCCGAAATGAGAGAACTAATCTCTTTATTTATACAACAAAAAGGAGACTTCATAGCCTACAAAAAAGGAATATAATTTGATAGCTCACTCTCCATTCAATTCGACTCATTATACTCAACCAAAAGGCGGCAACAAACTGAATACAAACTCAACAAGAAATGTTACAAGTCGACCCATGTAATTGACAACAGTAAATGGCATTCAAACTGAAAGGTGGAAAATTGTCGTTGCTTATCGTTTAGGACATAGAACAACAATATTCTTCACTCTCATTCAAGTTAACCCTAGAGATCTCAATCCAATGTAGAAAGGGGAAAGAAATCTTGCATTAGGGTGTCCTAGGGTTTGATTAGAATCTAAAGAGGGGTTCACCACCAAGCTAGGTCTTGGAAAGATAAAATATGCAAATGAAATGCAAAACCTAACTAGATGACCTAGAGAATGAAACTAAAATATAGAATGACAAACTGAGAATGAATAGAGGTGCACCTAGAGGAAAGATGTGATTAAAACAAGCTCCAAAACCTTGAAATCTTGACTTTCAATGCTCATTGGGACTCATACACCAGTTGTGATATATGGGTCCTAGGTGGGTCCTAAAGAGCTGAAAATTTTAGAATCTAGAGTTGCAGACTGAGAGGAACAAAACCTAGAAACTGTTCCCTGAAACCCTAACTAGGACTCATACACCCAGACTATCGCGAAGTGTCCTATTTTTTCGTGAAGTGTCCTAGGAGCATAATCTTGAACTAAAACTTTGCAAGCCTCTGAAGATGGATCAAATAAGCACTTTCCAACTAATTTCATGCAAATTGGATGTATATTTTTCCCTAGATTCGAGTTTCCATGAGTCTTGACAAATTTTTGTGACAAATTTGTCATTTTGGTACTTTTGAAGGCTTCAAATCCACTTTTCTTCAATCTATAAACCTGCAATCACACATTAAAGAGAGAAAAACTTGATGGTTATTAGGAAATGGGGGTTTTCCTTGGTCAAACCCCTTTTAGGTAATTAAACCAAATGATGAAATAATGAAATAGAAGCATGAAATATAAAATATGCAATGATGATACCTTGAATAATGTCTTGAGATGTAATTCATCAATTTAACATGAAGTGGCCATGTAGAGTGTAGAACTTGATTTTGAATTGGATATGAAACAATGCTTGACTTGGATCTTGGATGCTATATCATAACACTAGCTCAACAACATGCTTGATGCACCATTTCTTTGACATGACGATGGATCTTGAATTGTTGTAACAAATGATGAAGAAATCTACCCTTGAATGCCTTAGAAATGCTCTTGAAGAATCTAGAATGCTCTTGTGAAGTTTTAGGATTCTTGCATATGGTTGCTTAGCTTGATTGAAATCTTCTAGGTGAAACTAAGTGAAATAACCTCTTATTTATACTTGTTTATGCCAAATTTCCCGAAATTGCAACACCACAAGCTGACATTAGATCTAGGAGAATAAAATCCCACCAAGAATTTGAATTAAAATTAAGATTTTCGTGAAGCTAGACTCATACGATAGTTGTGGCATATGAGTCCCAATGGCCAAAACACAGGAAAAAAAACTCCAAGTGTCTTGTTTGATGTGAAATCTAAAATCAAGTCCTAAACCTTAGGTGGGACTCATATGCCCAAGGTGGTGTATGAGTCCTAGATCACTAAATTTGGAACTTATGACCAAAAATGCATGATTATGATTTTCCATTTGTGATATGTTGGGATTATCTCCAGAAAAATGCATTTAATAAGGATTGTGGATGCAAAATAGGGCCAATTAAGGCATACAGAGGCCCAATTAATTAATAAATCCCTAGATTAGCATGAAAGTGTAAAGGTACACTTTACAACACCCAAAATAAGGCACCATTAAGTTCATTTAGTTTACAACGGCCTAAAACTTAATGTGAAGGTGCAAATAAATACACTTTACAACATTAAATTAAGGAAAAATTAGGTCAATTTAGCTAAAAAGGGCCTTAAACCCAATGTGAAGTTGTAAAACACATTACACCACTAGATCAAGGAAAAATTAGGTTTATTTTAACATTAATCATTCCCAGATTAAGTGTGAAAACGTAAACGATGACATTTTTTTACACTACATTTAGCCCCCACTTTGGTGAGAGGATGAACTTGCTTCAAACTCACACTAAAGTAGACATTCAAGAGGGTTCCAAGTGTACCAATGTAGATGGTATAGGATAACAAAGATCAAGGAGGCGGCCAAGCCCCCAGGATCCAGGATCCTATGTCAAACTAACATAAGCACAAAAGGACATGCACAAGGTGTATGATATGTAGCAAAATAATATATGCAAACATGCAATGTCAAATACATAAAGAAGAAAGGAAAACAAATAAAAAGAGGTCGATCAAGCCTTAACCATTTGTCCAACGCGATGTGGATCATATTTAAGTTGTTTGTCCAGAAATGTACGCTCACTCTAAGGCAACAAAACTTCAGGCTATTCATTGGGTGAGTATCCAAAGAGGTGAGACACATACACACATGACCGATATGCGCTCACTCACACAAGCAAGTGGCTATTGGAAAATCATGCCTAAGTTCGGCTTCCCGCTTAACTAGACCAAAGCTATACCTCCTGATAACTTTGATAAGGGGGCAAGCAAAGCTTTGTATGCTTGAAACTCATGAACAAACAAGATGGCTCCACAAGCAAGCAAAGTGTGTTATGCAAGGTGGCCATATGACGGTTATTGTAAATTCCAAGTAGTGCAAGGTACATTAAAAGGGATTTTTCTTAGTTCATGTAAGGTCTCTTCTTAGGGAACATTGTACCTAATGTCTCCAAGAGAGGACAAGTCAAAGAAATATCACGCTCTTGGAGAAAATAAAACCCAATGACACCACCATGAAAAGGATGCATTGCAAGAATAAACAAAATTGCACAATGAAATATGAGTCTCAATGTATACCCCCAATTTAAAGCGGTTTCTAACACCATTGTTGTGAGCAATTGCTTTAAAGTAGAAGAAAATATGAGAGCTTACTCGAAAAGCCCTATGCCAAGTCATATGTTTCCAAATGAAGCTACTTCATGGATGAGTATGTCACATGCAGGCCAACTTTAAGGCATGTAATCCACATCCCAAGCTCGCTCCTATATATACATGAAAGGTGGTCAACTAGCCAAAAGAGACAACAACAAGTGACATACGAGGACAAGGCTATCTAATCCCTTGCCCCCACTTAGTGCATAACAAGGATGAGCCAAAAATAAGTATCAATTAGAGGAACAAGGTGCCTCAACACAATGAAGGGCACCACACTCCTTAAGATGTTGGATTTTGTTACACAAAGTCTTACATTCATTAGTCCGAATACCATGAACTCTATGATATGCACAAAATGAACTTTTTCTGTGATGAAATTTCTTTCATGTCCTTGGAGGGAGAGATATCAAGTGATCTTGGAGAAGTCTCGATGAGATACTCTCTTGATTAATAGTAGAAAATATTCCTTTCTTTTGCAAATAAGAAATCTCTTGCTTAGTGCAAGGTGTCATACATACATAAGACTCTTTAGATTGTAAGATTTTGTACTCTTCTTTAAAGGAAGGTGTAAAATCTAACAAATTCAAATCATTAGTGTTTTGCATGATGACATTGATATTAAGCGAAGACTTCTCTGTTTCTTTTGTTTCTTTCAAAGGATAACAATCAAGGCCACCAGTGTCTATTAATTCAAGATGCACTAATGTTAAAGTCAGCTTAGAAGAATCTTTTTTAAGAGTGTTGACATTGAGTGAAGGCTTGTATGTTTCTTTTGAAGGACAATAACCAAGACCACTAGTCTTTTCTTGCATGTGAGGTTCTATAGGAACATGAATACCTTGTTCTCTAGCACCACATCCTTTTCCACTATATCCAAGTTGTTTCATTAGTTCATAACCTTTTCCATAAATATTTTTCATTTGTTTTGGATTTGGTGGTTGTTGATGGTTAGTTTCGTCAAATTTTGTTGTATAATTTGCTTCTTCTAAAGTGTTTGCAGTGGATGCTTTCGAATGGTTTTCTGAATTTTGTGTTGACATTACTAATTTTTCTTTTCCCTTTTTAGATTCTTTATTTATGATCTCATATTCGTCCATGACTGTTGTGAAATCTAAGGAACCCCAATCATCTTCTAATAGCTTTGTGACTTCTTCAATGTGATTTTCTTTGTCTTTTTGTTGTACGGGTTCTATTTGTGTAGTTGGTGTCAATGTTTACAAATGATTTCCTTATTTTTCTCAATGTTTAAACAAATCTTTGGGTCAAGATCAGCTTCAAGTGTGTACACTTTATTGTTGTAGACATACTTCATTTTACGATGAAGAGTAGAAGGCACCCCATTCATTGCATGGATCCATGGTCTACCTAAAAGAAGGTTGTATGATAGATCACGAGGCATAACATGGATCAATGTTTCTAATGTGGCCTTTCTAGTTGTAATAGGCAAAGTGATAATTTTTTATTTATCCACACCAAGCCTATCCAAAAGGTTTATGCTACACACATTAAGAGTGGAGCCATTGTCAAAAAGGGTTCATTTTATGCATGTTCTATTGTATCTAGATATTATCATGAAAGCATCGTTTTGTTTTTGCACTTCCAAAGGAGGGAGCTCGCTTTGGTGGAAAACAACATCTGTTAGCATTCATTTCTTGAATCATGGTTGTTATGTCATTCAATTGCACATTAGAGGGGATAGGAACTTGTTGTAAAGCACTTTGAATCATGTTGTGATCTAATGAGGGGAGGCTTGAATAAGGTCCCATAAGGATATATTAGCAGGAGTGTTCTTAAGTTGTTCAACAAGATCATACTCCTTTCCACTTTGTGAAGGAAAACAAGGATATAGAGCTAGGCAATGGGAGAGATGTTGAAGGTGTTTGTCTTAGTTGCAGATTATTTCTAGTGTTATATGTATGAGCAATGATATTATAACTCAACTGCTATGAAACACTATTCTTAGGTGGGTAAAGGATAAGTTTGGGTTTGTTTTGAGTTGGAGGCTTTTGTGAAGGTGGGTAAAGGATGAGTTGAGCTTGAATAATATTAACGTCTCTTAGTGAAGGAGATTCTAATGTTACTTCATCATCATCATCTAAGGAAACTATATCACTTTTGTCAATTTGTTATCATTTTCTTGCACCATGATATCCTCCCTAGGATGAGAGTTTTTAGGAGAATGAAAAACTAGATGTTCATGGCATTCAAAGGTTGGTTCTTCTAAAATGACTTCATCATGAGTAAGGGGGTTATCAATGGTCAAAATATTTTCTTTACCAATAGTGTGGATATGAAGAGAAGGATCAATTTGATTGCCCATGACTTCATCCTCTTTCTCTAAGGTCTCATTCTCTTGTGCCATACTATCCACCCTAGTAGGAGAGATTTTAATATGTTCATCACATTCCATGGTTAGGTTTTGTAAATTAGCTTCATCACAAATGGGGTAGGCATCAAGAGAAGGACAACTATGATTTTCATGCTTACCAAATGGACCTTTCCAAATGGTAGGAGCATTAGGGAAGGGATGAAAAATATTCTCATGGCTC
>VDFB02378214.1:0-11552 GCA_007258455.2 Sequoia sempervirens
AAAAATATTGTTTTACCTTGTATTTATTGCATGGAGGTTGGTCAAAAACCATCTACCACCACTCCCAAAACTTATTTTTAATTAATTTATGGTGGTATCAATGGATGGAGAACCTCTTGCATGCATGTGATAAAGGTGCATTACTTCTTGGGTCTATAAAAAGGGCACACAAGTCAACTTTGCTTCTTTTTTTTCACTTGTGCATAGGAAAGTCCACTTCCATAAAATCATTTTAATCCATCCCTCTTATTCAACCAAAAATTAATTTTCTCTCATTTCTCCTACATGTGATACAATCGACTTGAGTGATTTGTACATGTCTTTCCTATAAGGTTGGGTTGCAAGATGCTCATTTAATCTTCTAATCAATTGTTCAAGCTCTCTTTTGTTGTTTTCAATTTCATTTAAAATATTGTATTGGGTTCCTTGTGGATGCATACAAACTAAGGGAGGGGTTTGAGGTTCTTCTTGTTCAAGAGGGTCTTCATGAGGGGGTGATTGTGAATTGTTAATGTTTGGAGGTGGAGATTGATTTCCTAGAAATTGAAACAAATTTTATTTTAAAAACCTATTTCAATCTACATTTTAATTCAAATTTGAAACTAAAGCAATAGAAATACAAACCTCTTTGATATATTTGACCTCTTTGTTGTCTTGGTAGCATCCTCGTGAAGAATCACAAGCTAAGAAAACAAAAATTGATCTCCTTCTGATGAGCACGAGTTGCAAAGGCACCAAAATGAGAGCTCAAGTCTCAGGTTTGGAAGAAATAAGGGTTTAAACACCTTTTTTTTATGCAACTTTTCATTTGGCGAGCGCCAAATTTGACACTCATGAAATGCAATATTACTGCTTAACAATGTGACACCTTTTGTGTCACATACCCACCTAGATGATAGAGGATATAGCATTTTGATATTAATTTTGTAGTTAGGTTAATATCTTAAATCACAAACTCCAATACAGATAAGATGGAGAAATTGTTTTTCCCTATTCGATAACTCCACTATCCACCTATGATTTAAAAGCTGATTAAGCAACATGTATGACTTTAGAAATAAATAAAAGGTATGAATGTAAATGAATGAATAAAACAAAATAGTTAAACATAAAGCACGTGGCAATGAAAAATAATAATGAATGGCATCTCTTTCTATTCAGATTTATATAGTAGGATGAGTCAAACAATTTTGTTATAGGTAAGACTCTATGCAAATTGGAAGGAAAGTATACTCTCCTACCATAGCTAGTACCTCCAAGCCCCGCTAAATTAAGATTACTTCATATGAAAGCATTTGTTACAAAACTTTATCATACAAAGGCATTAGCTACATTGTAACAAACAGCAACGTGTTTTCAATGGTCCTATATTTAAATACTCTAGTTCATTTAAATGCCATCCTTGAGCTATATTCCAAGTGATCAAGACAAAGGAAATCAAAGATTCAAATTTCATGTAGTGCATTGTAGTAGAAAAATTGATATTCAAAATTATTTAGCTAAACAATTATGTAGCTAAATTTCATTGCAAAAATAGAGGTAAGAATCCATAAACCTTGGTTCAAGGCGATTGAAAAGAAGTAAACAGACGACATGTTGTATTTAAGTGGGGTCTAAAGTGGCATTTATGTAACAGGGAGATTTACCAAATGAACAAATACAGAAGAGGGAAATAAAAAAGCTTAACATGTATTCTTTTGTAGGAGCCGAACCCTTGTACCACGAAGAGAAGAAAACGATGAGAATGGCAAGGAAGAAACTTGTTTGACTGTGTCTGTGTAGAATAATCCTTGGTTGAACTCTGGCCAGGGAATTCCAAATGCCTTCATTTGGTTTAGTTCTCGCTTCTCAGTAACCACTTTCCACGTTCCTCACGATGTCACCATGAAGCCAACATAGCTATCTTATGCATACAAGCAGTCATTCCGCCCCAAGTCACAACAGTGTAGAAGATCTTTGATTATAAATGTGTGCTCTCTCTCTCTGAACCTCGTATACCTTGTGCGTCTGAATGGCTCGGGCCTAGTTTTCTTCCAAGTCAAAGTAAAGGATATTGTTATATATGAGATAATGTAGTGTCTATCATTCTCGTTGATGGGATTGCCTTCCCATTACCAAGACCTTTTCATAATAGTGTGCCGTGCTAAAAAATGTGTATCTGTGTCTCTTCCAAGTCGCCATGTTATTGACTAAAAGTTGAGCCTCCACTATCCCTTATTAAAGAGTCTGATAAGAAAAAAGAGGAGTTGCGGCTTCCACCCCTTTCATGATTCATTAAAACATAATTTAAAAGTTTCCACGCAAATCAGTTACACAATCTCTCTCCTACATGCTGTACTAAGATTTTAACTCTCGTTTTTTAATGATCAATAACTACTTTTTTTTTCTTTCTTTCTTTAATAATCTTTTTGATATAGAGAAAAACAGATTTTGAAGGGATCCAGAACCCTTTAACAAAAAAGACCAAGGCTGCAGAAAAGACTGGCAAGCAACTAGCAAGAAAGACCAGTTCCAAAACAAGGCCAATTAAGATTTACATTTAATATTTTTCTTGTGGGAGCGGAGAGTCATGTCAAAAGATGACCAAGAGGATTTATCTTTTTTGCCCTTAACAATGATCCAACCATCTTCCACTTGCACCGCCTTACTGTGCCATGCCTGCTCGCAACTTTCATGAAGATGAAAGCCAACAGCCAAAGAATTAGGGGTAACATCTTGATTCCTTTGCACAAATAAGGACATTTCTGAAGAGCCACTAGAAAGGGAAGCTGAGACACCTTCCCCTAAAATGGTAGCCAATGACACAATAGGGGTTGCCTTAGCAACCCCGCCAATTGAGACGACCGGAGGGGGCGTCCCAATACCCAAGGAATCAAAAGCAGCCACCTCATGAACTTTAGGGATTTCAACAAGACGTTCAATTTCAACAGCCCTACCAAAAGAGATATTCGAAGGGGATACCTCACGAGCTTGAGATTCTGAGGCAATCACCTTAGAAAAATTCCTATGTTGATCAGCGTTCTTCTCAACCGTATAATGTTGTTGAGAGACACCTTTCCACCAAGAAGTTGAAGCATTTTTCTCGAAACCACATTGTGCAACTGCATGACCAATTTTAAACCATCTTCTACAGCGGAAGGGAATCCCTTCATAGTCCAAGGATTGTATCCAAGAACCCTTTGAAGTTTTAATTAAAATTTCAGCAAGCAGCCGTTTAGAAACATCTATTTCAACCAAAATTCGGGCAAAAGTGGGATGAAGTATGTCAGAAGTAGCAACATCTACCAACAAGAAATCACCTAGGGCATCACCCACTTCTTCCAAAAGGGGGTCAAACCATAAGTGGAGGGGAAGGTAAGGCAACCAAACCCAAATCGGGATCTTGCTAAAAGTTTCAGAAGTAGGGTTGAAATCAGTATGCCAAGACTTAATCATCAACAAAAATTTATTCTCCCAGCTAAAAAAATTGTCACAAAGAATGATGTTTATGTCCTGAGCATTGTCAAACTTAGCCAATAAAAAATCCTTAGCCATGGGGAAAATGAGAACTTTACCAGAGATTAGAGGCTGCCATTCGTTGGAGATCCAAGAATGCAACTGAGGGAGGCTAGGCCAAAAGCCCTTAAAACGACATATTACCCCATATCAAAGAGCTCAAAAACATTCTCATCAATTTCATTTTCTGTTTCCGCATTCAAAGCCATAGAAATGGTGTTTGAAACAAGGATAAACCCTCCACCAGTTGTCCTCCCAATCCGGAGCCGCACAACAGACTTAGCCTAGTCGCTGCCCCTGCAACGACCTCGGCCAAACCCCAAGCCAGTATCCTTCACAGCAGAAACACCACCGCATCCGTTCTAGGATCCAACCTTGTCGCTGACGCCCACGCCAATTGCACCCAGCGTAGGGTTTCCACAGGATGCCAGCGCCATTCGCATAGTTCAAAAATTTATTTGTTTACAATTTAGCAAAAAATCCATTCTTTAATAATGTTAATGCAACTATTTATATATATAAACAAGTGATGCAAGCGTTGAGTTCCTGCCGAAAAGCATAATGCATTTAGATTCAGAATAGAAAGCAGAGAAAAATGTGGTGACTAAACTTAGAATTTGTATTGCTTTTAGTTTTGTTTAAATTAGATCAATGAAACATTGATAGGGTTGTAGTTGTTGGATTTGTCTATTGGCAACATAGCCTTGTAAGTTTTTAGTAGAATAAAATCAACAAACAAAATCCCTAAAACAAAGTTTTAACTATAAACAAAGATAAATAAACTAAATTTCTATTATGCTAAACTATGCATTTACATGATGTATCATGTGTATTCAATCTCTAGATAATGCATATTAAACTCCCTTTGTTTAAAAGTATGAAACTGATAAAATATAAATAAAAGAAAAGCTGCAAAGAAACAAATCAAAACAGATTACTCTAATATTAGCTAGTAGATTCAGTGGCTCCTTCTAATGCTGGTTGTTTTAATCATCTTCATCTCCCTCCTCCGCAATGGCAGCTTGTGCGCAGCAGATGTAGACATCCTACCCCGAAGGTGAATAGAGAGGGAAGATGGTCCCCTCCTCCTTAAGGAGTTCTTAAAATTAACACAGGTGGCTCCTCTCGTGGAAACCCTGGTCATGCTAGCATTGGTGGTGTTGGTCGGGATAGTTCTTGGGATGTGCAGTTTATCTTCTCTGTTTATAAGGATCTTCATACTAATAATCTTATGGAGGCTCAAGCAATTTTATTGGCTATGGAGTGTGGAAGTTAGTTGGGCTTGCGCAAGCTCATATGTAAATTTGATTCCCAAGTTGTGGTGAACTTATTGAATAGACGGAAATTAGATGATGTTAGTTGGCACCTGGCTTTGGTTGTTGAACAGATTATCAACCTTTGCGCTTCTCTAGAGTATGTTACTTTCACTCATATTCCTAGAGAGTGGAATGGTGTTGTTGATTGTTTGGCTAAATGGGCTTCTGAGCATATTCAGGATTTGAACTTGGTGGATCGGGGTCAATTACCCCTAAACTTGTCTCAATAGTTGGACCATTTAGTGGCGCTTGATAAGGCTATTTAATGGCCCTGCTTTGTAATCTTTTCTTGTTTTAATAAATTTTTACCCCTCTTTTTTGTAAAGAAAAATTAAGTCACTAACACTTTGGTTACTAGTGGTTCTAAATTTTTGTCTTTTTCATTCAAAATTTTGTGAATATAATATTGGTGATTAGAAACTATATATAGTGGGAAGCAAATGATTAACATAAATGCCATTGTTATCTATTAGGACATCAAAACTGTAGTATATGATGTGACTTGTTGTATGTCTAGAAGCATAAATGACGAAAACATAGTTTTTATCAATTCTAACATGAGAATGCAACAAAATTGGAATAAAAAATATCAAGTCCAACAATATAGTGAGTAATTAGTGTGTAGTTTTCTCCTTGTTGGCATTCTCCGATCCCTGTAGTAGTAGTAGTATGCTTAGTATCAACGAAATAGTTATTGAAGAATTTGAGATAAAGTGTTAAAATATCAAAGAATAGTTTTCAAATGCAAACAATATGTGTAAGTGACTTCTTGTTCGCATTGATTGCAGTGACTAGTTTTCTCCTTGAGTGTGCCATAAGTGCTGAATTTTTAATAGCATTTTGGATAGTATGCATGAAATTGATTGGAAAATGCATTTGTTGCTCTTAGAGTGCTAGAAACCTATAAAATTTGTTTAAATGTTGTTTGAAGAGTCACAAAATACAAATTTGAATGTAATAGTTAAAAAAATTGAAAGTAGTTACCTTAAATGTTGAGTGTAGTAAGCTATTGAGCTTTTCCATTGTTCTTTTGTCGCACAATTTGCATTTAATATATTAAACATGCATTGAACATAACATTTATAATAACTTCTCATGTACAAATATACTTGATTTTTGAAAAAGAGACTGAGGGGTGAGAATTTCAAACGATTTATCTCTTTTCTTACCAATAGAATTTGATTCTTCAAATGTCTGTAAAAAATTATGCCAATTGTTTGAATCTGGGTAATTTATGCTGATAAGCAAGTGACCTTTGCAAGCATTTGATTGCAATAATGTTGTTCTCAAAGATATGCACTATTGTAATCATGTGATATGCAATTCATATGCAATGTTTCACATAGTACATTAATCAAATTTTCTTACAAGCAAATAAATATTAGGGTTGTTGTGTCGAGTAGCAAAACAGAATTGGGAAAATATATGCTCAACTCTTCCAAGGCATAATTGTTACACATTGAAAGAAAAGAGACGAATAATGTGAGAATCTGACCTTCCAATTTCTTGTTCAACAACCAAGAATATTTACAGTCATATAGATCTTTGTCGTTGACTCCAATTGCAAGCAATGGTTCCTGTCAAAGGAACAAATTAGACAAATGATCTGAGTCCATGACATATAATATGTTATCCATAATCATGAAACATACAATTGATAACAAGCATTTCAAAAATACATAAGCTTTTCACTTTTCAAAAATATTTTAAACAATACAATTTGATTGGACAAGCAACTATTTCGAAAGTGAATTCAATGGTTGCAATAGTAACTTGCTATAACTATATTCATTGTTGTTAATGTTATGTTAATGGTGCAACATTTCAATTTTATAGGCAAGATTTCTGTTGGAGTTTATTACACTGTCCTAGGCACTAACAAATGGTAAAAGTCATTGTTAGAACACGAGGCATTGGCATAAACACTTGGTGTGAGGAGACGACTATATCAAAGTACATTACAAAGTCATGAAATATTTGCAACAAGGCATTATCAATTGATGAAATGAGTTTGATAGATTCAAGTGCAGTTAGCATGCATACGTGCAAAGAAAATATTAGTTCCATTAATATTAGTTCCATTCTTAATTGTGGACAGTAGAGAAGTTGACATTAATTAATCATAGAAATAAAAAAACTTATATAAATTTGCAATTGATATAGTTTTATTATATCTATATTTAAATATATGAATAATAAATACTATATATATATAAATAATGAATTAATTTATCCATATATATGAAATTTATTAATTATAGAAAGAAATAACATAGATAAATAAAATAAAATAAAGGAAATTAAATTCCACCTAATTCTCATATATATATATATATATATATATATATATATATATATATATATATATATATATATTAAAATAAAAGAATTGTTAAATAATACGGTAGAATATACCAAATCTTAACCCTTATACATATTGTTATTTTTAAATTAGTATGATCCTTATTTAAGGGAGTGGAGATATATTCTCTTCTTTGTTAAGGGATTTTTTTTGTTTAAACGTGAGAATAAGGTTGATGACTTCATGCGAGCCAAAGTGAATGGGGTTAGCGTGGGGCCCAACATAGAAATTTTCAATGCCACTCCCATGACACTAAAATTACAAAAAGAGAATTTCTTGTGTGATTATGTTTATATTGATTTACTTTGGTCCTTGACTTTGCTTCATAGTTAACCGAGATATATTATGCTTCCACGTTCTACATACATGCCACATGTGGAGTAAGCTAGAAGCTGGCAGTTTGCGGGCAAGTTTACCTGGCGCCCTGATATGAAAGTATTATTTTTCTTTTGCACTTCTTTATTTAACAACATACACTTTTTCTTAGACAAAAATTTACATTTGAGCTGCCTACTTTTTAAAACAATTTATTGGGGTCTGCAAAGAGTCTGTAATGGTGTTAGTAAGAGGACTGTTGTTGGCTGGTTCTCTGAAAAAATCATGATGAACTTATGACCAAAACAATTAGAGTGCATCTTGCTCTCATCTTTGCACTGGACATTGCTTGAGTGATGGAGTGCTACATGGAAATGGAATAATTCACCGTGATCAAAAACCTGGTATGGTTTATGTAATCTAAATTTTGTTTTTTGGTTACATCTAGTATTTGTCTGTTGTTTTCTGGTTACATCTAGTACTTGCATGTTGTTTTCTTCATACAGCTACCTATAATGCAAAGACAAGAACTGCACGCTATACTTAAAATTTTAAATGGATAGGTGTTCATTTATCATCTAGGGGAGGAGTCTTTGTATGTGCATGATATTTATATGTACAGAGTATTTGTTAAGGCAAGATAACTAATGGTTTTGAACTTTACTTAAACATGATAAATTATATGGGCTTCTCTGCCAACTTTCTCTTAGCGAAAAACTTTAAATTGGTATAATTTACACGGAAACTGATATTGGAGTCTTATTATGGGGTACAAATTTTAATAAACTATAAATGCAAACAATTGTAGGGTATATTAAATTTGCATGAACATTGTATACACATCAATTACTGTAGATCTATAGTATATCAAGTATGCCCAAGATATCAAAATAACATGCTATACAGACAACAAGTGATAGGTCCAATGTGCTCCTTTAACGTGAACAAGATATATCAGCAATTTAGCATGCACACACTAAACAACATCAATATAACAACAATGCATAGCAGATGTAAGCATAAACCAGAAAATGCAAGTGATGATTTCATTGAACCCAAGAATTCAGTTTTACACAACACAAGATCACAATTTTCCATAACACTTTTTCCATGTGGGTCTTCTAAGCTAAACAAAGTATGTCTTATAACTTCATAAAAAATATGGTTAAAGTCTTCACGGTCATATAATAATCACATTGCAAAATGCCCAAAGGATAACATGTTGCCTAAACTGCCTATTGCAAAAAAAAATTGTGATGCTCCCAACTGACTCAATGTACTTGGTTATGTACTTGGTTAGGAATAAGAGGTATTCCTGCTGATTTGAAGATGAATAAGCCTTCTATTTCCAAGGACAAATCCAGATTTTACTACATTTTTTCCTTATTCTGCTTTGGCTGATAATGTAGCGGCGATTCACTTGAGAGGAAAGTCAGTTGCTTTTATGTGTCTATTAAATCTAGATGTACATTGTGATTCCCACTGTTCTACTTTTTTTCATTTATGGATGTTAATATAATTTCTTTCTACATCTTGGAGATGTGGTAGGCCGATCAATTCTGAAACTCAAGCAGGTTTCCAAAAGTCTCTACACTTTTTTGGCACCCCAATCTTGTATTTTTTCCTTCAATATTAATTTGTTCTTGAGCAACCGTCAATGTTTTTCTCGTTTTGAAGACACTCATAAGGCTTAATTATGCAAGAAAACATCAAAAAACGGGGTTGCAAGATGGATTGAAGGAAGAAAACTGAGGCAGAAGTCCTCCGAGTGATTTGGTCACTCAGGTAGCTGATGTCAACATGGAAAAAACTTAAAAGTATCAATGACCATTTTGACTGGGGCCAAAATGGTCTTTACTAATTCTGCTGTGTGCAAAATAGCCACTGTGAAGTTTGTATATGTCAGGAAAGCTTTGTCTGCAGCCAAAAACATCCCATATTTAAAAAAATAGCAGAGCTTAAGAGATCAAAGGTAACTGAGGTGCTTGGAATTCCCCTTTTTTCTTTGAAGGTTCTAGTAACTATCATTTATATAATACCTGCAAGGAGGCCATTATAAAGTGTTCTTAAATAAATCACAGCCTTACAACAATCTATTCAAAAACAGGTTGACAAAGAAGATTGGTGGGTGAAAGTGGTTAAGAGGAAAGAAAGCACCTGCAGTCGTGGAAATGGCAAGAAAGGCACTAAAATTTCATTTTTTGTGACCTTAAACCAGTTGATCCTTTATAGGCAGGTCACACTTTCTTGCATGAAGCTTTGGACTTGAATGTATCTCCCTTAACAAACCACAGGAAAGTGTATGCAAGCTTGTTGAGCTAAAAAGAAACTCTTTCCTCCAGCATAATAATATTTTGATGCAGATCTCACATAGTCATAGGTGGAAGAGCTTTGAAAAGCTCATATTCAGGTTATTGCTGCCAGGAAAAAAAGCATCTAGGCTGTTATCAGAGACTATAGGGCTGTCATTCATGATTCTCCCTCTCTTGGATGGTCACGCCCTGGATCATTAGCATGATGAAGACCTATAGTCTTGGTGAGTGATGATGGCCTCTAATCTTGGTCAGTTATGATATCTCCACTGCTTGTTAGAACTGTAATAGTACTATATGATCTTCTCCATGTAACTTTTAGGATGTTATTCGTTTCAGATCTTATCTTCCTCATTCAGATCCATGACAGCCCTTAACGGGTCCTCTCTTTTGTTATGGTACGTGTGGGTTTCGACTTCTTTTTGCATGGAACTTGTAGATAAGGTTGGGTCTGGTTTTGATGGTGTGGCTTGCCTTATTTGGGATAGCCTCAGATCTAAGGTTTGACTTATGGCTTCTGATGTCCATTCTATACATATGGCTACAGGTTTAGAGGGATCCACCTTCTCTCCAAGTTGTCTTCGTAGTGGTTTGCAACCTCCCCTCTTGCCACATCCCCATCATCATACAAGTTGATAGGTACCCATGCCTTGACCTCTATCTTGATTTCTCGCACTAATCCACTATTGGTGATATCATTCTTTTGGGTGAATTCAATGCTCGTATATGGGACCTTCAAACACCTATTCATGACATTACACAGGATGAGTTATGTCTTCATGAATTGGATAGGAATTTGGTTTATAGAGAGCCTTTGCTGACAGGAATTCTACACTTATGGCCTATCATGAATTGGATCTTGAGGAATTTGGTTTATAGAGAGCCTTTGTTGACAAGAATTCTATAGTTATGGCCTATGTGAGGCACCATCTCCGATTGGGTGAATCTCTGAGCCTCCACATTCACTTGTTTTCCCCATTGTGATGATGCAAGCATCGTGGACAATGTTCTCACTAGTAGATTCCTCACCCCCTGCACCTTTGATTTCCTTGCTTCTTCTCAGCCCCCCCTTGTTGACCATGCCCTCTTAACACTCACCCTCTATATTGGTTGGCTGAATAGCTGAAAGTGGGGCTTTCAAATTCACAATTTCTTTGTTGTCGATTGAGATGTGCAGTCATTGCTATCTGATGATGATAAACTTTAATTGGGTTTGAACATTGGTCTCAACATATTGGCTGAAATACTACAGCAAATGGGCATCATATGTCATAGCTATGGTTAACTAGGTACTTTGATACCTCTGTGTTTGTCTAAATCTGCAAGGTAGATTACTTATTTGTTTAGATGTAGCATAAAAGTTGATATTGAGCAGGAAGGCATATAGTTTCAACTTTGTCTGCAATATGGTCTGAAGTATATTTGTCTTAGTGCATGTGATCTTTTGCACATTTGTAATTGTGCATGGATGATTCTAATTGGCTACGAGACCAATGCACAGAGTCTATTTATTTAATGTCAAATGGAGCACCATGTGGAATATTTGTGGACAAATTTGTTGGGCTTGCGATAAGCAGTTACTATACAGAAAAGAGAATAAAGAGAAATTCAAGCCAAAAGCTTTTAGGCAAGCAACAAAAAAAGATGTTTACCAAAAAAGCAGACTGAATATAGTTGTTAGAGTCATTTATTTTTAGTCATCCCAATTTGCAAGTTATCATTGCCAAATATGTTCATGAAGTAAAGCCAATA
>VDFB02378216.1:0-11968 GCA_007258455.2 Sequoia sempervirens
TGTTCTTTTGAGACCTCTGCAAGATCTCTATCACTATCATCATGTTATTTTCTTGTCTTTTTACTATCTCATTTCTCAATACAATGAAAGCCTTCCATCTTATATTTTACAAGATAGACTATGATATTTTTCTTTTATAGGTTCCCATAAGACTATCATTGTCATTATAGAAATCACTTTTCTTACATCCTTTCATTTATAATTTCCCCCCCCCTTTCTCATAAATGCATAGATATTTTCATATCATGCCTTCATGAAAAAGTACATTATTGCATTTCTTTAATTTGTTTTTGATACTAACATTGAATACATTCCTTATGATTTTCCTTGAACAAGCACATATCACTTATGACAGTGACAAATGCCTCACTATCACAAATGAAGTGTACTTGCTTGAGTAAACCGTAAAGAAATGAATTATCTTTCAATGCTTCTTTAAAGCACAACAAAACAACATGTTGGCTCAACCCTTGTGGGAGTCACATTTAATACCACATGTTGTAATTTGATGAAACAAAATTACAACATTAATTTTCCTATACCTGCACATGAAACACACATGTTAGAAATTTTTTTGTAGATGGAAAATGTGTTTGATAATGCTCCTTATTTTCTTGGATATCACTAGTAAGATATTTTTTTTAATGCACATGGCTAATCATTTTATATGTTTATAGAGGTATATGCTTATAGTGACTATAGACCTTTCATTGCTCTAACAACATTCTTTCTCATAGATGCAGGAAACTAGGAGCAGCAAGGAAGCAAAAGTTGGAAGTAGGACAAGTGCAAGACTAAAGATGACACAAGGCAACTCAACTATAACTAGTAATTTAGACAATGACTAGTCTCTTTTCCCTATATGTGCATGCTTTTACTTTAATATCTATAAATGCATACTCTTTTCATTCATTTACATTAAAAGATCTAGTCTCATGGCTTGTGTGAGATAATACACATTTACATTATTTATAAAGACTATGTTTCTAAAAATATTTGTGCAATATTCTCCTATGTTATATCCATCTTCATACGACAATATGGTAGAATAGTCTTCTGATTTCTTTATGCACATGGAATGTAATATAGAAGAAATAAAATGCACCTGTCTTTTCATTTACAATCACTTTAGCTCTACCTATTTGAGATAGTAGCAAAAATAGGTAACAATTTATTCATCATTCTCTTTCTATTTCATTTCATTATCTAGGGTTTGATTACCAAATTGGGGTTTGACCAAGGAAAACGACTATACGCTAACCCTTAACCCTCTTCTCCCTCTTTGCATGTGTGTTTGCAATTCTTGTATGCAAATTTGTCAAAATGAAAGGTGTTAAAATGGGTTTTCAATCCATCAAAGTCATGAAAGTCAACAAAATCCTAATTGAAGCTTGGAGACCAATTTCAGCCCATTTTCTATAGAATCTGAACTAGACACCTATAAGAAAAGAAAGTATAGAACAAAAGCTACAAAATTTTGTCTCAAATTTCTCAAAATTCCTAGGTGGACTAAGTCGACAGCTATGGTGAATTAGTCCCACTACCAAGCTTGAAAAGTGGTTTTTGCATTTTTGGATACCCGTTTGGCAGATTCCTATTCTAACATATTTTCCTAGAAACTGTTCTAAGTTGCCCAACTTGGAACAAGTGTCCCAGTCAAAATTTCTAGTCAAATCTATAGAATTCCAGAGCCTCTTTGCATCAGACTTCAAATCCCAAGTGCACCTTTCCAATATTATTTAATTTTATTATCATTTACTTGCATTCTTAGTTGTTTTTGTAGACATCATTGTGTCTTCTAGAACTTTGATAAATCATTTCTTTTTTATTTTATTTCATTTAGACATCATATTTAAGCATATTTCATCCATCCTTGCATTGATTTTCAGTGTTTACATTGCATTTTGGCCCATCTTTCTCCTTTTAGGTGAAAATCCTAGAAGTGCAAGAAAGCATTTAGGTGCCAAAAATTTATTTACATTTTGCTGAACCTGACTTTTGAACATTTTCTTTTTTATTTCAAGTGCATTTGCATCCTAGGTTTTACTTGCATTAACATTGCATTAGGTGTTGCATTTTTTAATTTGCATCCTAGGGTTTTAAAAATTGCATTAGTGAAAAGCTCATATAGCTTGCAGTTTTGCATTATATTTCATTGGAAAATAATAAAATTTAGCATTTTCATACTATAGCTACATCTGTACATTTGAAACACATTAAATTTAATTTAAAATTTCTAAAAAATCATAAAAAAACATCATTGGGACTAATTCGCCACACTGGGTGACTTAGTCCTTCTACACATTTTGCACTGTAATTCCTGGTATATTTTGGGCATTTTCTACATTTCTATTTTTTGATATTACATTTTTGTTATAGTTTCCAAAATTATAGTTATTATCATTTTATTTCTCTTAGTTTCATTACATTTCAATTCACCTGTGTTTAGAAACCTTTTGCATGAGTGTTTGGTGTCCTATTGCTAATACCTTAGTGAGAAGAATCTCAAGACTCATGTTATCCCACAATAATACACTCATTGTGGATCTTGGATTGTCTAACACTTCCACTCCTAGTATTGCAACTAGTACACTAGGCATGGATCCTACCTTTATCAACTCTTTCCCTTCAAATAACATGCAAGTTGACACACCTGATGATCACATCCTGCAAGACAAAATCATTAACATTCATGAGGACTTAGCACATCTGCAATAAAACATTTATCTTGAAAAAATTTCAACCACTACAATTCCTTCAATAGAAAACATTGATCATCTGCTTGAATGTAAAAAAGGCTTAGATGTTATGAAACAAATTGTTGAGATATACCATAAACATATTACTTCCACCTCTAGTACATCTCAACTAGAAAACATTGTGATTGTTCAAGGAGGACCTACCACTCCTCCTCCTTCCATCATAGCATCCATACCTACCTACACCACTCCCCAAGTTGCAACAATTTGCAATATTTTAGTAATGTGATACCTTCCTCGACTATTCATGCTAGAATTCCTAATTCTTATGTGGATTTGCATATTCTCTCCTCTTCTACCATGTCATCTATTAGCATTCCATTCACTTTCCCTACAACTACATACAATCTATCACCACTTTCACTTCCACCTCATACCACTCACATTGACCCTCTCATCACACAACATTTCCAAACCATCTCCTCCATGCAAAACCAAATATCCACCATCAACCAAAATGAGAATGGACCACCTACCTATTATGTTCATAGCAACCCACTATCTCTATAAATATTAAGAACATCAATGCCAAAAGGAATAGAGATGCCTATATTTGAGAAGTATGGAGGGAAGGGTGATCCTACTAATCATGTTAATGCTTACATAGCCTTATACAATGACTTTTTCCTCGACGATAAACTATTAATTGTTTCCTAGGAATAAAAGACACTACCTTAGAGTGGTTTTCATCCTTACCAAATAATTCAATTCTTTCATTCAATGAACTAGTTGATGCATTCATAAGTAATTTTCAAATCCACATGATTCCCAAAAATATATTGACTGATTTAATGAGATGAAAACAAAGTGTGGATGAAAAGGTAACTAATTTCATCTCATGATATCAGTCACTTTATGCTCAAATCGATGCCAAGGTTCTTGATCTACATCTCCAAAATATGTTCATTAAAAATTTACAAATTCAAATTCAAGATAAATTGACCATGATGAAATTTCCCTCTTTCATGCATCTATGTACAACCCTTTGTGACTATCATAGTTTGGTTAGTAGTCATGATGCTAAGTCCACTTCTGGATGAGTTGAGAAATCTAAACATGTCAACCCAAATAATTCACAACCCTTTAGAAAACCAAAAAATATATTTTTATAGTTCAATCCCCCAAAACAACCAACTCAACCTGTCAACAACCAAGTAGAAATTGTTAAAGTTGTGATACCTTATAGTTATGGAGATCCAAAATGATAGTTTACACCTTTACCAGACACTCTTCATAACACCATTCCCAACTTTTGCAGCAATAGATGATTACTTTACCTACTGTTAAACCACTAGATCCAACTAAGCCTTTACCTCCAACCTTTCAACCCAACGCTTATTTCCATTATCATAGATAAAATGGACATGACACAAAATAGTGTCTTAAACACCTAGTTCAAGACATCATTGATTCTGGCTCTTTATTCATTTCAAATGTTAATGTTAAAGGAAATAATTTCGTTGTCCCACCAAATCAAAATTTGCAAATTTTTACCAATCTAATGCCCAAGCATAATGTGTTATTTGTCAAAGCTAGTGAAACTCAAAATAATGATGTGATGACTATTCATATACCTATTGAACATCTTGATCCTATTCCACATACCACTACTATTAATCCTATGAATGAAATATTAGGTGCAATAGATATTATCCCTCATAAGGGCCAACCTAAGAAATCTCTTGATATTACTTTCTCTTCTAATGATATCCTTCCAAATCTTCCCGATGGTCCTCTTTACAATACCAGTCATATTTATGATAATCCGACTAATGGGATACTCATAGATCCCACTTGTGGAGAGAATGTGATCACTGAAGAATGTTTGGTATTACATGATGTTTATCAAGATGATTATGAAAAACTAAGAGCATGGATCAAAAAACACAATGGTTTTGTTTGCCCTACAATAGGATCAATCATCCTTCCATTAGAGATAGAATCTAAATAGTGGATGTTACATTCTCCATCATCCCACAGTTAGAACAATTTCATTTGCAACTAGGCCATCCATGGATTCACTCAATGAATGTTGTTCCTTTGGTCATACACAAATGCTTAAAGTTTTTGCTTGACAATGACATATTTACTATTCACCATAGTGGCTTTAACCCTTTGTCTTCTAAAGGAAACTTCTCCTTAGAATCCTTTTGGATTGATCCCATGGAACCTATAGTACCTCGCAAAGACTTCTTTTTCATTGCTTACCAAAATTTTGAAGCAAAGAAAATTTCTGAATTTTCCCTCCGCAACACGTCCCCATCCACTTTTGACACTCCTATCCTAGGTGAGGAAATGCTTCAACCTAAACCTAAACCAACAAGTCAAGATCAACCAATAATAAAAACTTCACCTTCATCATCTAAATGACCAAGAGATAATGGGGTATGTGCAGGATCATGATGGGCCAAAAAGTGGCAATATGAAGGGTATGTGGCTGACGACTTTTTTTTTACCAAAAATTGATGAAACAAAAGGGCTTTTAAGGGATATTTTCAGCTTTCATAATATAAATTATGCTTTATTTTAATTTAATAAGTAATTATTAATTTTTCTATTATTCAAATTAGACTAAATTCCTAATTGATAGGAGTGGTTGAAAAGAAACATTTATAGCTTTCAAATATCATTTTTGAATCAAAACATCGTCACATTCTATGCTTTGCATACTTTAGGATTAAAAAATGAATTTCATGAAGTTTGACTATGTTAAAGATTAATTGAGACATACAAGTTTTTTATATTTTTTAAAAGTTGTAATAAAAATTCATAATTAATTATTTACATGGAAAAAAAATTACAAAAAATATCAATACATTAAGGACAAGTCCTCTACTTATATCTAAAATCTTATAAAAAATATTATCATTTTATTTTGGTTAGGGTGGTCAGACAGACACCTACTTCTTATTTTATCCACTGAAATTTAAGTACTACTCATTGAAATTTCAAATTTTTGTCAAATAGATTTCTTTTTTTTTAAACAAACCTAGTAATTTAGAAACTACATTCAATTTTCTACAAATTCTATTCTTACATATTTTTGAAATAATATAGATAACTTATTCAAATTTTTACATCAAGTTTCCTAACTCTGATTTTTCTAATTTTTTTGCCACTTAAGGGCCTATTTTTTCCATGATGATCTTGCATATACCCAATGATAACAACCCCATATTTCCTCATCATATAAAACAATTTTATAAAGAAAAGGAGACACTAGATGAACAACCTTCCATGGTTTCTTTTCCTACCCTCAAGGAAGAAAAGCAACCAATGGTTGATCAACCCACTCCTTCAAAAGAACAACTTGACAATAAAACCAAAATAAATAGAGGAGCTAGGGAACATATGTGTAGGAATCGTGCCCTTGCTTGCAAGTTACAAAATGGAGAAAACAAAGAAAAGAAAAATCCGCACTTGATAGAAGCAATGCATGATGACCCTCCTCCCCAATCACAACAAAATGATCTAATACAAAAATTGTGATACACCCTTCATTGGACATTACCATCTATCCTCCTATTGTGATTAATCTAGATGATGATGATGATATTTCTTAAATAGATGAAGAAGTGCATAATGATTTGAATACATTATTTTCTTCTTCCATGAGCTTAAATGACAAATCTCCTACAACATGTGTAGAACCTGGTAATTCCCCTAGTTCAACACTTGCACTTGTCCCCTTGGCTAGTTGTCCACCCTTGACACATCAGGAACATGACTGAGAGGTGAATGACTTGCTTGATGGTTGACTCGCATCTACCTTACTAGTTCTTTGCATTTCCTTTTTCTTTTTATTTTTATATGTTTGTATGTGTGTATTGTGTTCCCCTATTACATGATGTTTGATGTTCTCCTCCCTTTGTGAAATTCCTCTATATGTACCTTCTTTCTTATATATGTTGTACATCACTTTTTCCTTTTCTTATTTGTTGTGTTTTTTGTTTTCCTTTTGTGGATGATGCAAAGCATTGTTATGCCCTATATCTCTTCCATGTTGACCCAAAAAGTCTCTCTTTTATTTTGTCCTTTGTTTTTGTTTTCCATTTTGGGGATGACTCAAAGTATTGAGATGCCTTGTCTCTTCAATGTTGACCCAAAAGATCTTTATCTTTCCTTTTTTCCTTTTTTGTATTTTCCCTTTTGGGGATGATGCAAAGCATTGAGATAACCTATGTCTCTTCCATGTTGACCAAAAAGGTCTTTCTATTTTATTTTGTTTTTTGATCATTTTCTCCTTTTGGGGATGATGAAAAGCATTGAGATGCCCTATGTCTCTTCCATGTTGACCCAAAAGGTCTTTCTCTTTTCTTTTGTCCTTTGTTTGTTTTTTCTCTTTTGGGGATGATGCAAGGAATTGGGACTACAATGTCTCTTTCATGTTGACCCAAAAAATATTTCCTTTTTCATTCATCTTTTCATTTTATTTTTTCTTGTGTTTTCCTTTTGGGGATGATGTAAAGCATTGAGACATCCTATGTATCTTCCATGTTGACCCAAATGGATCTTTCTTTTTCTTTGTTTTCACTCTCTTTGTGTCATTCCTCCAGTTCTATGTATTTGGGGAATAATGGTAGTTCTCAACTCTTTAATCAAAACATTATAACAAAGAACATACTGACCCAAAATCCATAGATCCCTCATGTGTTTGGTGCTTTCATTTTTGGGGAGACCCCTTCCTTTCCTTTTTATTTCCTTCACATGATGTAGCCTTAATTGAAAATGTATGACCTGGCATAAGTACTTTCCAAGTTGGCTCTCATGTATTCTTTCTTGTTTTTCATTTTTCATTTTCTACTTCAAATTAATTGCCCACAAAAGAGTGTGTAGCAATTCCCTTAAAGTGGGGACATACATTGGCATGATTAATTTGCAATTTTTTTCCTTTTCCTTGGTTCTTAGTGAAACCTTGTTACTTCACACAATGCATTTTTTGCTTTGTGGATGATATTGGGTGTGATGTCCTTCATGAGCATGATCCATCTTAACATATTACATTCCTCTTAGTGGCTTGATGTGACACACTGCATCCCCTAAGTTGTGAATTTTCTATTCATTAATCGATCCTCTCTTGGAGACATTAGACACAATGTTCCCTAAGTTAACGACCTCAGATGAACTAAGCAAGAATTCTTTGAACATCTTTTGCATGTTGCATGTTGCATTTTTTATATGGCCACCTTGCATAGCATAGCTCACATGCTTGTAGTGCCATTGCATTTGTTCATGAGTTCTAAGCATACGAAGCTTTGCTTGTCTCATGAAGCACAAAACAAAATTTTCCTTTGTGGCACCTTATTAAAGTTATCAAGAGGAATAAGTTTGGTATGGTTGAGTGGGAAGCCCATTCTAAGGCATGAATTTTCCCCATAGCCACTTGCGTGTGTGTGAGTGCATACCATCCATGAGTGTATGTTTCTCACCTTTTAGGCCTTTTCACCTGATGGAAAACCATGAGTTCTATCACCCTAGAGTGAGTATTCATTTTCTTTATGGATAAATAGCTTAGATCTGATCCACAATGGGATGGAAAAATGATCGAAGCTTGATCTGACTCTCTCTTTTCTTCTCACTCTTTATTTACATCATTCTCATGTGTGTTCCTTTGTGTTCATGTTTGGCTTTCCATGGGATCTTGATCCTAGGGGCTTGATCATCCCTCTTGATCATTGTTTTATCATCTTACCAGTATTAGTACATTTGGATCCCTCTTGATTACATGGTTTGCTACTTTAGTGTGAGTTTGAAGTAGGTTCATCCTCTCAGTAAAGTGGGGGCTAACTATGGACATAGAAAAAGTAACCCTTCTACTTTTTCTCATGTTCAGGCCCTCCTAGTGGACTTTGGCTTGATTTTTCCTAGATTTAATGTTGTAATGTGGTCAACACATTCACATTAGGTCTTGGACCCTTCTGAATCATTAAGAATTCAAGGATTTCTTGTAAAAGTGTTTTGAAGTGTTGTAACCCACTTTCACACTTTTCTAGGACCCTTTAATTTTAATTACTTATAATAACTCCTTTTTATCACTTACCAAGTCTTATTTCAAAGTTTTGTAAAGATTTGTAACAAACCCTCATGCTTTTCTAGACTTGTCATCACTAATTCAACCCTTTCTTATGATTACATGACCCCTTAATGCACTTTTTGACCCTACTTAAGCGTATTTTTTAGAATATTCTCATTAAACCTTATTTAATGCACTTTAATTCCTGAAACCCAATAAAATTTTCCTGGTGGGACTAAGTCACCAGCTAGGGTGACTTAGTCCCACTAGGCACAAAAATCAAAATAATTTCAATTTTTTGGAGAGATTTTATTCTCCTACCCTCGAGGTCAGCCTATGATGTGTTATTTTCAAGAAATTTAGTAAAATAAAGTATAAATAAAGGGTTTTCCCCTCACTTTTCATCTCCTAATATCTTCTACAATATTCTAATTTCCATTTCATCATTCAAGAAATCTTGAAGCATTCTAGGAATTTTCAAGCATCCATTAGAGCACTTCATTGCATATCTTCAGATTTCAACATCAAGGGTTTGGTGAGTTTGTGACATTTCATGTTGTTTATTCATCATTCTCTTTCTATTTCATTTCATTATCTAGGTTTGATTACCAAATTGGGGTTTGACCAAAGCAAACCACTATATTCTAACCCTTGACCCTTTTCCCCCTCTTTGCATGTGTGTTTGCAGGTCTTGTATGTAGATTTATCAAAGAGAAAGGTGTTAAAAAGGTTTTTTCAATCCATGAAAGTCATCAAAGTTAAAAAAGCCCTAATTGAAGCTTGGAGACCAATTTCAACCCATTTTTCTATAGAATCTGAACCAGACACCTATCAGAAATGGAAACTGTATAGACCAAAAGCTACAGAATCCTATCTCAAATTTTCCAAAATTATCAGGTGAACTAAGTTGCCATCTATGGTGAATTATTCCCACTAATAGGCTTGAAAAGTGGTTTTTTCATTTTTGGATACCCATCCAAAAATGGAAGTACTATCAAGAATGGAAGTACAGACTAAAAGCTATAGAATCCTATCCTGAATTTCTCAAATTTCCTAGGTGGACTAAGTCACCATCTATGGTGAATTAGTCCCATTGATAGGCCTGAAGAGTGGTTTCTACATTTTTGGATACCCATGTGTGGTGAATTAGTCCCACTGATAGGCCTGAGAAGTGGTTTTTGCATTTTTGGATACCCATTTGGCAGATTCCTATTCTGATAGATTTTCCCCAAAACTAGATTAAGTCGCCTAGCTTGGCACAAGTGTCCCAGTCAACATTTCTAGTAAATCTATAGAATTCTAGAGGGCCTCTCTGCATCAGACTCTAGATTCTAGGTGCACCTTTCCAATCTTATTTAATTCTATTATCATTTACTTGCACTCTTAGGTGTTTTTGCATACATCACTGTGTTTTCCAACACTTTGCATTATTTAGGTTTAGCATTAATAAATCATTTTTTTTTCATTTTATTTCATTTAGACATCATATTTAAGCATATTGAATCCATCCTTGCATTGATTTTGAGTATTTACATTGCATTTTAGCCCATGTTTCTCCTTTCAGGTGAAAACCCTAGAAGTGCACGAAAGCATTTGTGCGCTAAAATATTTTTTTACAAGTTTTATGACTTGTGGTTCTAGAGTTGAGTTGTTTTGATTGTATTAAAGATAATTTTGGTATCTAGAAAGTTTGTGCTTAATTATTCTATGTGTTTTACACTGGTTAGGTCAACCTTGTGTGGAATACTACTTTTGAAGTTAGTGAAGCATGTTGGATCTATTTAAGTCTTGATGAAGCATGTGTTTGGGTCACTCTCATTCTAATTCCACCCTAGAATGTTTTTGTGCCAACCTAATTTGAATTTGAATTTGGATGGTTGACTTTAGACATGTTTGAAAGTTGAAGATGGTATAAATGCATAATGGATTAGGAAAGAAGAAGAAAAGAAGAATAGAGTGAAAAGATATAGATACAAGAGCGAAAAGAGAATAGAGATAAGCATGAACACAGTATTATTATTAGTATTGGTATGTGTGATACAAGTATGACAGATCAATGCAAAGCCTAAATTTTGAGTTTTTGGAAGCAATGAGTTGAACGTGCACTCTATCATTCATGCATGTCTACAAGTGGATTGACAAAATTATGGTAGAATCATTTGTTGCATTGAGATTTTCTTAGACTCTATGTAACAATTCTTCTTTATCTTATTTATATCTTTGTAGTAGTGAGCCCTCTTGGTTGTTAGCCCTGTTGGACCGATTGAGTCTTTGTTAATTGGCAGTGAGCCTCTTGTAATTAGTTTTGATATTCTCTATAGTGTGAGTTAATCCTCACTGTCGATTTTCCCTCATTGGGTTTTCCATGTAAATCTGGAGTTATGGTGTTTATGTGATGGTTTTCTCTTTCTTTACTAGTATTCATTTTTTAATTCATTAAGCAGTGTTAACTATTAGTTATAATGGATAAATTAAAGTTTAACCTTTGACAACTGATTCACCTCCCTCTTAGTTGTCTTGTTCAAAAGTGATATTGACTTTGTTCCTTGGTGAAGAGCTTAAGCGGCTTGGCAGTGCAGGATGGCTGGAAAGATGACATGATCATCAAGGTTTGATGGAACCTTATGCTATCTAAAAAATATTGATGGAAGAATTTCTAGAATATTGTGAATATGATGTGGAGAAAGCTTACAAGAATCCTTACACTCCTCCTGCTAATGGTTTGAGTACGGATGATGAGATCAAAGCACATAAAGCAAACAATAAGGCGAAGTACATTTTGAAGAACAGTTTGGTACATTTTGAGTTGATTAGGGTTTAGAATCTAAAGAATGCTAAGGAAGTACGGGATGCTTTAGAAAGGGCACATGAAGGTGATACTTGAGGTTAAAGAGAGGCACAATTATAGAATTTGGAGACTATAGTTTGAGCTTTTTGCATATGTTTGAAGATAGAAGTGTTAAAGGAAGCATAGCTACCGTTGGATGAAATAATTGGCAAAATGTGAGGAGACTTGGTGCCTATAGTAGATTAATAAAGTGTGAAGATTCTTAGAACTTCGTCTGATGCTTAGAATGAGAAGTTTTGTGCTATTGAATAGAGTACATACATTATAAGACCAGAACTAAAGATCTATTGTTGGGATTTCTGACATCTTGTGAGATTAGGAAGCCAAGTCTAAGGAATGTATGTAAAT